>MIQA02024365.1:0-21239 GCA_001887855.2 Sclerospora graminicola
CGAGTTGTTTGATCGTCGGATCGTCATCGATACTCTGGAGCGCGATAACTGTCGACTTTACGACTAGATCGCGACAAACTTGATCAAGAACTGCAGGACATGACGAACCGCGTTCAAAGTCTGACAGTTGAGCGTGATCAGTTGTCGGCTGATCTCGCTGCTCTACGAATCTCCAAACCTTCGAATACTGTCGCTCTCTGCAATCGATGATTCGCTCGCTGTCTGTTACTATCCGCAATCAAGGTATATCCAACACATCTGTTTCTTCTGCGATCTGTATATAACTTTCCTATCCTTGCTTCCAGACGAGCGCATCGAGGCGATGAAGTGTTCGATGGTCGAGATGGTGGGTCATTTGCAACAGCTCGATGACCACCGTCGCGACAATGATCAGCTATTTCGGAACAAAATCCGTACCGCCGAGGAGGTGGAGCGTCTTGAAGTCGAGGTGCGTCACACAGATGAACAGGCTCAGCTCTTGGTGAAACAGCTTTCTGATTCGCGCATCGGTCGTGCCAACATTCAAAAGAAGCTGAGCGAGAACCAGAAGGAAGCCGAAGATCGCCGGAGCGAGCTTAATCTTGCTCGGGTTAAGCTTGAAACCCTAGAGCTCGATGAGCGCGCCTGGACTCAACGTTATGGCGACTTGAGGAAGATTGCACTCCAAACCTTGGACAGGTGGACCGACCCGAACGCTAATTCGGGGTCGCTTCGGACGGCTTTGCAGGGATTCCCTGAGCTGATCAGCTCTCTTGATCCGTTTGGGACATCGTCGTATAAGCCTCTTAAATCTGCCCCGCCATCGCCCACCTTCTCCGTCGCTTCTTCGCCGATTTATGATGCTGATCAGCCCGTGATCAACACTGCAGCGGCTTCTGCGTCCACTCCATCCCGTTCGCCGCTAGCCTCAAGATCGGTCTCATCGATCTTGAGTTCGGCGTAGCGTAAACGGGCAAGCTCATCAAAGAAGAAGATGGTTCCTGCCAAGCGCTCTCGTTTCATTTGCTAACTCTGACGACGAGTCAACAGATTTGGATGAAACGACGCTAACTGCTTTGGCCCGATCACGCAGCGCTGATCGTCGAATACTGGTGGCGGCTTCGTCGGGCTCAACTTCGCTGACCCGGGTCGTCGCTTTGCTTGACTCCGACGGCGATGACGAAGATGATCTGGAAGACAAGCGACCGGCCCCGGCTGCTTCTAGCTCTCCTCCATCCGCCGGTACGACGCTGACCACCCGACCGTCCAACTTCACTGGCGTCTTCATTCCAGCGAAAAAAAGGCGATCGAGCAAGACGACTATAGTTATGATCCGAATGAGAGATTCATGGATCTATACGTCGTTATGCAGGGCAAACCGTCGAAAACTCGTATGACGACCCGACGACCCTGGAGTGCCGATCAGGTATGGGATTTAACGCCTCTGGTACTTTCGGTAAGACGCAAACTCGTCCCTCGCTTGTGGTCCCGTCCGACAGGGTGGATTTTTTCGATCAGGTCGCCGACGCCCAAGGACACGCAATGGCAATCTGATGTGCTGACACCTGGGGCCATCAAGCTTTTGATCGGTTCAGAGCCTTGGGATATCCTCATGACGCCTATATCCGGGTTGGACTTTCCTGATCGCCCCTGGTTTGTTGATCTGCAGGGACGCCTGGCCTTGTATTATCAGGAACATGTTAAGGCGATATGGGAGGCGACCCACCGTTTCCCGATCACAGCGGCGATGCGTAAGGACGCGTGGCTGGAGCATTATTATCACGCTCGCAAGCGCCGACGCAGCAAAGCCGGAGCTGCTTGGGCCGTGATCTGCGACTATGTGGTCGAAGGGATCCAGCGCGGTGAATGCGACTTGGACGTTTTCTTGTTTCCTGCCGTGCTGCATCTGCCTGTTCGCCGGGCGGAAATGCGAGGCACCAAGGCCGACGGCGGGGAGTGGTATCATGTTCATGGGCACCCGACTCCGATCGGTACGTTGCGCGATGCATTGGGCTTTGCCGATCATCAAGAGCCCTGGCGGAACCAATACCGATCAAGCCCCATGGATCATCCGGCGTTCAAGATCTCTTGTCTGCGCGCGAAGTATGGCCCGTAATTATCGTGATAACCAGCTTTTGTTTCATTCTCTTCTTAATCATTAATATATCACAACAGCTTTCTGATAACTTTCATGTTCCATATCCACACTTCATATCCAGGTTCCAGCACTATCTTCATCTTGTATGTCGATCGTTCATATGCATGCGAATGTAGTTTTCGTGAATTATATATATATATTGACTCTGAACCAGCTCAATCAACTTGATATCCACTTGTTTGACCATTACCATTTGCTGATCCATCACAATATGTCAACTTAGACTATTGAGACTCCTGGTTGCCTTCTTCGTGAGTTTGCATTACCAAATCGGTTTCGTCTCACCCGATCACGTTCAAACTCCCTTAGTAAAGCTCCACAGCTCAGATCCCGTTCATCTACCCACGCTGGATCGTCGTAACCTCTCCATTGAACAAGGTAATCACGATGGGTTCGACCAAATCGGGTCCTCTTGCCTGATCAGGTATCCTAAATCTTTTCCACTTCAAATTCATTTTGATCCAACGTTCTTTCCCAAGTGTCTTCGGTCAAGAGAGCTTCGTCGAAGTCAAACCTTGGCTGATCATCGGATGTGAACCTGGTTTTCGTCGATCGGGGTATTCCCGGACCAGCTTCAGCTTCGACAAGTGGACGATCGGGAAAATTTCGTAATCGGTACAAGCAGTGATCAACTGGGCGGCATGATCGCCGATCAATTCAGATATACGGAATGGTCCATGCCACAAATGTGCTAACTTCCTGGCGTATCCTTCTTTCACGCGATCCAAGTAAAGCCAGACCCTTGATCCCGGTTCGATATTATGCGAATCGGCTTGATCATTATTCCGATCAGCTCTCTCTTGGATCGCCCTCCGCAGTCGTTCATTCACTTGTTCCCGCGCATGCTGGTAATGGCGCTGGAGTCCCATACGCCATCGACGAGCTTCGCGATCTCGACCTCGGGTACATCCGACGGGAATCACCGACTCGATGGTAGATCGGGGGTCCCAACCATACGCCAAGTAAAACGGAGTATCTCCCCTGATCCGATCGAAAGAAGAATTCAACGCAAACACCAGTCTCTCTGCATACTCATCCCAATCTTGTTGAGCGGAATCCGCGACATACATCTTAATAGCTCTGGTTAGCGTCTGCACCATGCGCTCGCCCTTGCCGTTCGCCTGCGGACGGTAGGCCATGGTCGCGCTTTGTTTCTGACCAAGCATCTGATTAAATGATCGAAAAACTTCAGCCATGAAACCTGGTTCCCGATCGTGCCTGATCACCTCACTTGCTCCAAACCGCCTAAAAACACATTCCTCATAACTGCAGGCGACTTGTTGGGCTGTTCGGGTAGATCCCGCTTTTGCGATCACTAATCCCGTGAACAGATCAGTCCAAATCAGCAGTTCTGTATTGCCCTTGAACGATTTCGGCAAGGACGGTATGTGATCCATCGCTATCACTTGGAAAGGGTAGGTCGCCTGGATATTTCCAGGTGATCTACCCCGGATGTTCGGCATACCCTTCCCGGTTTCGCAATCTGTACATGTTCCGACAAACTTTTGGACACTTCGATATAAACCTCTCCAGTGGAAATGTTTGCGAATCCTGTGGTATGTCCGACCCACGCCCTGGTGACCACCCTCTAAACTGACGTGATAATGATGCAAGATATCTGCTTGTAAGGTCTCCGGAATCACAAGTCTTGCTGATCGGTCCAGATCTGCGTCGGCCTGATCAGCTTGAACATAGTAAAACAACAAATCGTTTTCGTCAATCTCATAGCTGGACGCGATCTTAACACAGTCTTTTGCTTCACTCTGGCTCAATTTCTCCAAATCTCCATTCAGAAAAGCCTTCAAATCAACGATCCATTTTTCTTCGTCTTGTGCCTTGAGAATTCTTTCAATCCGCATTTCCTGTACTATTTCTTCTGTTAGGCTTTCTCGAGAGAGCGGCCGGTTAGGTGTTGATCTGGCTCGTGATCTCGTCATGATCGAGACCTGGGCTGCTTCCTGTTTATCTTCCGCATGAATCAGCTCGGGCAGCCTATTGATCTCGACGAATTCCTCCAGCAATGCTTTATCGGTAACTATCGATCCAGTCTGATCACGCATGGCCATCGTGGCTAGATGATCTGTACTCCGGTTCCAATCGCGTTTCACATGTAAGAGGTCATGACTTGGCCATCCACGTAGAGCTTTCATAACACGATCATTCAACATATTCAAACGCGGTGCCATGCAATCGATTTCTCCAGTGATCCGCCCAATTACCAGATTTGAATCTCCACATATGATTACTCTTCCGATCTTTTGCTCTTGCAGGAGATCCAAACCTAGCAGCAGACCACGATATTCGGCTTCATTGACTGTGATGCCCGGGGTATAGCTGAACCAGCAGATATGACAGTCCATTCTGGCAATTTCCACAACAACGCGCTAAACGCCCCTACGCCTTTCTTCACGCTCGCTGATCCGTCGAAACTTACCACGATCAGATTCTCCTCCGAGCCGACGATCGGTGGGGGTATAATGATTGATTCTCTTGGTTGTTTCCTAGGTGCGACCTCGACCAGGGCTTCATCGACTTCTGATCGGGGTGTGATACTGGCTGCTAGCGTACCGAGAATTGCTTATTCACCCTTGGTGCATTTGATGATCTCCAAAGTCCACTGAGATAACATCGCTGCCCATCGCCCCAGTCTTCCGTCTAACCCGTTTGCGGACAATAACCAAGCGAGACTAGATCGCCTAGACAATACCTTGATCGATCTAGTCACCAGCATAGAATAACAGACATCCAATATGCGTAATAATGCCAGCACTTCTTTATCTACAATACCGTAGTTGACTTCGTTCGGTTTTAAGGTTCGGCTTGTGAACGTCACTGGGCAATATATTCCGTCGTGATCTTGGACCAGTGCAGCCGATATTGCCCATTTACTGGCGTATAGAATCACCACGGGAATCTTCTCCGGATCGAAATGCTTCAGTATCGGAGTCGAAATCATCTTCGCCTTCAGCATACTGAAAGCTACCATAGCTCGTTCCATATGACCCTCTGACCCTGGCACAGTTCGATCGATCAGTGATCCAGTCTTGAGATTCGATTCAATAACTTCGGTTTCGCGATCAGTCTCACTTAGTGACTTTCCCACTCGATCACGTTCTCGTAGCCCATGATAATCCACTTCCTTCAATTCATATAATATAGCGGCATATATCGAGAAGTCTTCGATAAACCGGCTATAGTACTTCAGGGATCCGAGAAAAGACTGCATAGCCTTCAGTGATCGGGGAAAAGGCAGGTTACTGAGAGCGCCCAAATCTTTCGGGTTTGCTTCCAGGCCTTGAATCGACACGTTATGGCCAAGGTAGACGACCTTGGGTTGACCCCAGAAGCTCTTGACTACGCTGATCGATAAATTCCAACGTTCGCAAGTGGCAAGGAGCCGTTCGACCTTATCACATAGCATATCCCATGACGTTGCCGTAACCAAGATATCATCTATTTATGATCGCCTTCCCAAAACTTATCGTCTCTGATCTTGGTCAGGTTCGCCCTCCGTAAACAGATCATGTAGATCGGTGGCTTCTCGATCGGCACTGATCTGGAAATATCCATAGAGAGCATTGTCAATCAATCTCTGATAGATCTGTGGGGCGTTCTTTAAACCGAACGGCATCCGGTTCCATTCGAAAAGGCCAAAAAGTGTAACGAAAGCCGAAATCTCTCGAGCACGATCATTCATCGAAACCACTAGAAACCACTAGCCATATCAACCGAACAAAACCATAAAATTTTATTCAGATCTTCGAGTAAATCATTGATCAGGGGCATCGGGTAGACCATCAACTTCGTGAGGCGATTCACCATTCTATAGTCGATACATAGTCGAATATCGACCCCATTCTTTTTATCACAATCACAATCGGTGATGCCCACTGCGATGTTGAAGGTCGCATGATTTTTGTACTCAACAAACCTTTGATCAAATCGGATAACTTTTCCCGGTACTGTGGTGCAACTTTGCGTCGACGTTGAGCGATCGGTCTCGCATTTCCCACGTCTATAGCACAAACAGCTCCGTAAGTAGCTGGGGGTAGGGCGTTACCCTTCCCAATCAATAAATGGCGCCTTTTCCAAATGATCTTCGTTAGCTGATCGATCTGCTCGGGAGTGTACACTTCGGGATCACCGACCTGTAGATCCTCCATGGTGACTTCTGGCATATTGGGCGATACTTCCGGCAAAACGTCCATCTGCTTCTCGATACCTTCAATGTACTGATCACCACCTTTGTGTATACACACTTGTTCTTCTACCGGATCTACCTTTTCCGGATCAGCATCATCTTGAGTCGCCCCTCGTGACTCATCCAACTGGTGATCTACTTCGTGTTCACCTTCGTCCGTAACCACTTCGGCAGATTCATATCCTTTTTCTCCTCAAGATCGTTCCTGAGCTCCTCACCATCACTTTTGCTCTCTGGACCCGCTGTCTTCGGTGAGCCGGGTCTAATAATATTCAATATTTGTGAACCTTTTTTTACCCGGGTTTCCCCTATCGCTTCGATCGGCGGTCTCCTGATCAGCAGCTTGGTCGGCATAGAATATCCCGGCTTCTCGACCATAGGTGAGGTATCTTCATCAGCTAAGTTTTCGTCACTAATCAGGTCTGTGGTGGCTTGATAAGCCATATTCTGCCATTTAATATATCTTCGTGATCCCACTGAGACATACCCGATCTGTCGAGGTACTTTCCCTTCGGGTAGCCACATCCCTAGGATCATGTCTTCGTGAACGATTAGCGGCTGATCGGATATATTCGTAACCCTGATGTAACTTGATCTGCCGATACCCTTAACAAACGTTAGTACGCATCGTTTACCACGGGTTAGCCACAATTTCTGTTGCCGATCGCTCGGCCAAATCATCACGTCGACTGATCGGTCCACCTCGATGTTTTCCTACTGACCCATTTTTAGCATCCGCACATGAGTACCATATAAAGGGCGTGGGCCGGATAACTGATTCTGCACCTCATCCGGCAGAGTCAGGGTTCCATGAGACAGATCGAGCCGTATACCGGCTGGTACCATGAAATCCATTTCCCAGTATCGCGTCTTGACCGGCTAACCGACCAACCCAAGCGCTGAAAATAATAGACCGGGATCCTGCCAAGGTGATTTTAACGCGTATCGCCCTTCCGGTCATGTTACGAACTTTCGCCGATCCCAACACATTCTTGCCTCTGGGTACTGTCTATACGACATCCCACCTTACGGGCAAAGGCGGAGTCGATGGTCGAGACTTCTGCTCCAGAGTCAAAACGAGTAGTGCGTTTTCGTTGTTAATTATCCCATTAGTTTTTGCTTGTTTAAACCACTTGTCGGGAGAGTGATACTTCCAGTATACTCGAGATTCGCCGGGCAGTAGATCCAACTCCATGATCACGTCCGATCGGGAATATTCATCCACTCTGAGACTGTGAATCGGACATCGATCGATGCAATTTGAATTAGAACATATATTGTCGGTTATCTCCTTTTCCTCAAACGCATCTCTGTTACCGACATATGCATCGATGCAGAACGTAGATCGCTCGGCTCGAACCAGATTCCAACCTAGCGTGCGATCTAGTTTAACATTTTCTCGACATCTGGTGGGAGCACGCCAGCATGTTTGGTCGGCACATACCACGTGCGCATCAGATTGAAAACTTCTTCAATAGGGCAGGCACCGGCGTCGTGAATCTTCCCACAAGTTTTGCATACGAAAAACAACGATCTGAAGGGTGACCTTTACGATCACCATTTCCACACGTAATGCTTTTCCAGCAATCACGATCTCCATGTCTGGTCGACCCACAATGCACGCATTTCTTGCGAGATCGGTCCTGATCGGGTTGAACTCCATCAGGTTTTCGTTTATCCATGCCGTTAGTCGATGATCTCGGGGGATATACTGGCTCCGTCGTTAAGATATGACGATACTGTTCCTCGTCCGAGCTTAAACTTGATTGAACACTTTCCTCTTCCGAACTGGAACTGTCTGATTCTTTCGTGATCATCCGAATTGCTCTGGCTGGTCGTGCCGCTGGTATCTTGCCCTGGTCCGGATGTGGTTTCGACCAGTATCGGTTCGATCCTACCTCGACCTTGGGTTGTCGATTTTTGGCTCGTTGCAGCGTCCTCAGGGTTAGTGTCAATTGCTCTGAATCCTTTATACGGAGCAGGGTTAGTTGATCAGCTAAATCACGATTATCCAGAGTGCCAATAAAGTGTTCGACATGCTCGCGGGCTATATCCGGGTATCGTGACCCCTTGATCGGCATTTTGGCGCGTAGACCAGCAACATTTAACCGATGTAAGTATTCAATCGGTGTTTCGTCGGATCTTTTCTTCATGTGGTAATACTGTCTCGCAACAGACACACCGGAGTTGCAATACTGCTCTTCAAATTCTTCACACAATCGACACCACTTTAAACGCACTTCTCGGCTCAGCTGCTTAATCCAGTTCTTGGCCGGACCTTTCATTAGATCAGCGAAAATCAGACATCTTTCACCTTCCGGCGTCTTATCCCCCAAAAAGGCTGATTTAGTCCGGCTCAACCAAGCTCTAGCCTGATCATCATCCATATCATTGCCGGTGAAATCTTTTAATTCCGAGATCGCCGACTTTCGCACTCGAGTGATCGTTCCGGAATCACTGTCAAACGCCTGCGCGGAAGCCCAATTCGCCCTACGAGGCATCTCCATATCCAAGTCGTCCGGGTCAAAATGCTGACTGATCTTTCCTTCCGATTCCATATCCACATCACTACGTGGGGATGATCTATGGAGTCGATCGACCTGGCATATCGATTGAACAATTACGGCCGATCGAACTGATTCCATATCCACGTCCACGGGTTTTCTGGCTGGGTTAGCAGTGGATTAATTCATGTTTGGTGTCGATCGCCATGGTTGCCCTTGCCCATTGTGTGTACTAAGGGAATCCATATAATTTACTCTCAAAATCGGTTCATCATAGCCGCAAACATGGTTCTCATTTGCTCTGGGACCTCCGGTGTGTTAGTAGGGTTACTGTTGGGAGTCGGATTGTTCTGTGGAACTTCTTGAGCATCTTCAAAACTATCATCTGATCCGATCGACCAGGTTCAGGCTCCTTTTCATGTTCTGCGACTCGATCTGGGGTCAATCGTCTTGATCCATTTCGGGCCCAAGTAATACGGTTTATTCAACCCGACTCCTGGGGGGAGTCGTGGAGTCCGCTCCAGATTTGTGATGACGATTGATATTTGACTCAATATCCATAGGTTATTCAAACACACTGCGATCGGTGTGAAGGATCCGCGATCAGCGACTGGACCACGGGGTTCGCCCCGAGTAACGAGGCAAGGTGATCATACAGAGTTGTCATAGCTTCTCTGACCGTTCCTTGGTCTAGATCGAACACATATTCGCGTCGAACGCACCAGTAGTGAAACCAACTTTGTCGATCTGCGCCAAGAGGTTCCTGATCAGGTCAAGTTGACTGCCGGTGATAACCGGCCTGACCGCCCGTCCTTCAACTTTCCCGATGATCTTGGGTTTTATTATCTTCATCGCTCGGTTGGTAGCTAGCAACTTATGAAACTCTCGGAGATAGAACAGTCGTTCTACATCTTGAACGGTGGTCTTCTCAGCTGGCTCAGCCTTATCTTCGTCTTCTTCGAAGGTCTTCGGTTTAGGTTTCACACAATTTTTTACAATGATCCGCCCCCACGTTTTTTCTTTCTTTTTCCATTTTCTTCTTATGCATAGAATCGAGTTCAGCACCTCGATCCTTTCCCGGGTTATAGTTAGTTTTACCATATACCCAAATTGGCGCCGAATCGGGGCAATGTGGGGAGGTTGTTTCATCTTAATTTCGACTCCTGGCACTCCACCAGATCAGGTCGATCCATCGTTCCTTTTAGGTTTTGACCAGCAAGCGGAGGCGATACGCCTTCCTCCAATATACCCGTAAACGTTCTCCACTTTGATTTTCACATCTTTTTCATCATCAAAGGAATCACGGTGATATCCTGAGTCACCAAGGGATCCGGGCACGCGGACCGTTGTGGTGGAGCCGATTTCCAAATCCATGACGGAAGTCTTGGGTGGAATCCGGATACCCACTGGCCCGGACGACCAACTATCGGACGGGGTACTCCGTTGATCCTGATCACCATCAGAATCAGATGCAATGGTGACTGATCTAATTTCCCGGTCATCCGACCGGTCGTCATGTGCGATAGGATCCATATCCAACTTCATCTCACCTTGTGTACCCGTTGATCGGGGGTGGTTTCACTCACTCAGGTGGACTCAGTGACGGAAACGATGATCTTGATCAGGTCGAAGGGGATGACCTTCTCGAGACGGGGGTTGTCCTCGGGTGGAAATCTTCACCGGAGAACGGTTTGGGGTCGATACTTAATCAGTATCTAGGCACTGATCGGGAAAGTTCGTCCGATCAGGTCAGCCAATGAGAGAGAGATAACAAGAAACCAAGAAAACACGATCAAAACCACGATCTTCCACAGTAAATCCACAGACGTTGTCTCCACAAAACCTTTTCCAATATTAATAACGTGTTCCAAACACGTGCGCGTTGAGGGTGAGGTTTGATCACCTAAACAAACCCGTCGGGGGCCTTCCGGTAAGCCAAAATGCGTCTAAGCGCGTCTTAACCGGGAATTAAGTTGAGCAAGAGGGGACTAGTTAACCCTGTGCTCCCAATGACCGCAACACGTGGCAGAGCGACTCTTTGCTTAGGGGGAAAATCAAAACATGTTATTATATATGCAATATCATATTTCTAGTGTACCGTACACCAACTCATGTGCCTGATTTATACTTCGACCCTGTTCACTTCGTCGCACGGTTGCATAGTACCACATTACCCATCTTTGCTGCACCTTCAAACTGATCTGTACCACTTCTGCCCTGATCACGGTCGGACTTCTTTTGCGATCTTCAACCATCTCGATCTTCGATAAACAACTTGGAAACCACTTGCGATCTTCCCTTCTGGCACTTGTTCACTTCATATCCAGCCCGACTAAACTGAGAACTTCATTTGCCTTTGCGTCTGGACGCCGAGTTGGGGCTGATCAGCCCCGATCATGATCGGCATAGCGATCAGCCGAGTGATCGGGTAGTGATCAGGGCGATCAGCCCTAGATCACTTCGAAAACTCTCTGGGTCACCATCACAACGACTTTGTTTGCCCACTCGGCCATATTCCTGACCTTCATCCCCTGTCGGGGTAACTAGATCGCACCGATTTCAGCCGATCGGGCCTGATCGGGCCTTTTTACATCATCCCTGGACAGATCCATTGGCCATCATTACTTGCCTTGACTTAACATTACTCGCACGTCTCGCCATTCCACATGCCCCATTCCATTCCATATCTGATCTTCGTATTTTGGGGCAGAATCAGTTGGCTCGGCCGATCAGGCGGGAACTTCGTATCATATCCCACCTCAACATCTGCACTGTTCATAGTTCGGCCCGATAACTGTCTCTGATGTGCCACGTCACCATTGCTGCGGTATCTTAACTTGCATCTGCCGATCTCGTCATACATCCACGTGAAACCACTTAATAAACGTTATCCCGATCGCGATCGTGATCGTCGCTGTTCCGTTAGTGTCTGGGACCGGGCATAGTAACTGTGCTTGTCTTATCCCTTCATATCACGAACACCCGTTGACCACTACCTTTTCGTCGTAAGCGCGATCAGCCTGTCCCACCCATCAACTGTCTCATCTTGATGGGTATTCCATCGTCACCAATCAACGGCCATGTGTGGTCCACCTCATTCTCAACATTTTTTTCAGATCGCTTTACCACAAACGTCAACCTGTTCACTCTCATCCGCCGTTCGATACAACAGTTTAGGGAGGGTGCAAGTCCGTCCTTTCTTCCACGGAAGTAATATCTCCAGATGACAAAGACATCATTGCGTTATGCGTTAACAAAGCCGATGGGTGATTGTACTTACGTGCAACATGGACCAGGCTAATCGCATCGAGCTCCGAGAGAAATATTTTCACTCTGTTAGACCAAATTGCCAATGTTGCTTGCTTGTATCATAAGTCTCCGTTAGCTTGTCCGATTACAATACGAGAATCTCCTCACACAATCGCCTCTTGTATCTTGTACCGTTTAGCAAGTTCAAGAGCTCCGATCAGTCCATCATATCACTCTCGTTCACCGTCAGCTCTGATTTGATGTTGTATTCGGCTGCTACTATATCCCAAGTCGGTAATTTTTACAAAATCATTCCGAATGAGCCAAGCTTCTCTCCTTTTAGCCTTACCGCCTCGTCGAAGGTTAGCACAAAACGATCACTCCTTCGACCTAACTTGGGGATCGGCCTTATTTATCTGGGTTTTGAGAGGTGCTATATCTTCCAGTACATTGTCAATATTTTTTCACGGAATAATAGCAGTGACATGATGGCTGGTAGGGCTGCCACCCCTTGTTCCCCACGAATAACCATCAAAGACCACGGAATTAACATGGCAGTCCATGGATGGCTCTTCCAGTCAACGTTTTTGACGCTAATAACCATTTCATAGTCGAATATCTAGTAGATACTCTGACATGTTGAAAATGGCTCGTGTCGTTCAAGGTCTTCAATAGAGCTAAAACGTCTTTTTCTGCCCCTGTATATCTTGTTTCTGTAACTTTAAATACTTTACTTATGAAGCGTACGGAAGGAAAACACTGTCGTGGTCATGACACACCGTTGCTCCAAAAGCCCACTGATTCGTGTAAATTACGACTGTCAATGGCTTGTTTCTTTGCAATATCGTAACAAAGTGCTTCTACTAGACGTTGCTTGAGTATTTCAAACGATTTCCTTGCATGAGATAGCTGAGTACCGTCCCGCAACTTAAGGCCCGTAAGCAGCAAATGTAGCAAAGTTGTCAATAAAACGATGATAGTAGATAAGTCTACCCAAGAACCGTCGTATCCCTTTGGTAAATTTGGGGAATGGCATCGAAAGCGCTGACTCCAAATTTCTTGGGGCTGCTGAAATTCCTTGCCGGGAGATCTTATGTCCAAGAAATTCCACACTTTTCTTCCTAAAAGAACTCTTAGAAAGACTAATGATAATTCTCCGGTATTCGAACGATTCCAACAAGCATTCCAACACCATACACAAGCTGCCCCAAGCATTCGCTTCAAGTGTTACATCATCCATATATGATCGTCTAATAACCGGTTTCGCTGATGAACGCTCTGCCACTCCTAGATGAAATACATCTTCTGTCAGATATAAATCTGTTTCTTCTTGCGGTAGATTATGTAACTCCTTCGCTTCTTCTATCTCCGCCTCATCATAGCCTACCGTAATGTATGCTATAGCGTTTTGTTCAATACGTCGAACCATCGTCCATAACGCGTTGTCTATGACCCTCTGATATATTTGCAGCGCATTCTTGAGACCTTGAGGCATCCCCAACCATTTGAAATGTCCCAATGGGGGAACGAACGCAGTAATGACCCGTGCACTTGCTGTATTGCGGAATTCGAACAAGGAAAAGTGTGTACTCGTGAAGAGGGGGTCCGAATTCATATCAGTATCAAGCGCTTATAGGAACTAATGCCGGCACCAAATTCAACCTTGAAAGGAACTTACCTTCAAGATCAGCCGGTTCGAGGAGTTGAAAATACACCATGCTCACTGGGCCTAAACCGCATACTAGATTTCATACGTACATAGTAGCTAATAGTAAAGACTAATTGGGCTACATTTACTAATAATAATAATAATCTACGATAAAATGATTTACGGGCATTAAAGCACTTTTTATTAGGTGTTTTTTGTTTGATCACAGAAGTCGTTTTATGTCCCGAAATAAACGATTTATGTCGAGTTCGAACACAGCTTAAAAACGTCGGACCATAGAGGATGTACCGCCTGCAGTTTATTCCATAGACGCTATCTCACCCTGTAAGGTAGATCAATCGCATTTAGATTGCGAAGTCTACCTACATGAAGGGGGTGAGTTGTCAGCGGACGCTATGTCGGAGCAGCTGTCTCTCATCCCAGAGATCGTAGCAGACCCCAGTACACCTGTGGATATGGAAAAGGAAGACATAGGCGAGCCAGATCTTACTACTCCCAAAGAAAAATCAATGCTACGGAAAATACTAGAAAAGATCAAAGACGGATTCATCAGTTTGGGGAATGCGTTACCTCCGCCAGCTAGAAATTTGGTATGTGATGTGAACGTAGAAGGAGCTAAAGCAGAAAGCAAGGCGTGTCCCAATGCATTTGATGGGAAAATTGTATGAGTTGTTACGAGGACTCTTACAAGCTAAACTTATCCGATATTCGCAATCACCATGGACATCTCCCATCGTGTTGGTATTGAAGAAGAATAAGAGAGATACTCGACTTTGTATTGAATATCGCCTTGTCAATCAAATGACGAAAGAAATGGTGTATTTCATGCCTTTGATAGAAACCTTACTGGCAGATTTCGAAAACCTTCTATGCCTATGCTCTATGGATAATGCAAGTGGATATTGGGCAGTACTAATTGGCTTCGATTTGAGCTAATATCCAGACGAACACGCTAATGCTTGACAGACCGCAAACATCTGACAATTGCCAGTAGCCGGTGTCGGTACAGACTGGAGGTCCAATAAACCGTAAGACTTCAGGAATTGTTGACAATTCAGCTTGCCCAGCCATCTGCCAAACGAAACAACACCCATACTTGATAGTCAGTCAAAAATAAGTTGTCATGATTCCATACGTGTTTTGGCTCAATATGTGGGGCTGCACTCCACCACTGATTCCGAGCACAGCGTAATTTCCATTTGTCCATCAGGGGAGTTAAAAATGGTGCTATGCCTTGATGATAAAGCTTTCTGTATGTTTTCCACAGTCTTTATTGAATCTTCCATTTGGGCATTGAATCGTCCACAGGCCATCCTATAAGATGTAGAGCAGGGTGAGCATCAAAAACAATATGGTCATTATATGTCTCAATCCAATGTTCCCTATCTAAACATCGTCAGGCACAATATTCCAAATGGACCATTGTTGAACCATCACTCACTTGTGATCATCAATTCGTGTTCCATAAAAAATAG
Organism: Sclerospora graminicola; assembly: GCA_001887855.2. Classification (NCBI taxonomy): domain Eukaryota; phylum Oomycota; class Peronosporomycetes; order Peronosporales; family Peronosporaceae; genus Sclerospora; species Sclerospora graminicola. The sequence continues at coordinate 15,236 of MIQA02024365.1, forward strand.
ACCAGGCTGGGCATTTGTCCACTTAAGATACATTTTGCTAGCCCTCGATATAATGTTATCACAGGTGGTTCTTCAATAATTTTACCAACATCAAAACGTGGAGAACCTAGCTCTATGGCTTTAATCCATCTTCCATTTTGCTTCTCTAGTGTGTGAGTCCCTACCCTTGCTCAGTACCTGCCATACATACGTTAATGTAGTTAGTATTTGTATCCGAAGATCCCTAATACCCATATTTCCGAGTGTCAGATCCTTTAGCCCGCAGTTCCCGGATCCAAGGGTTTTACGCCCAGCTATATGTCCCCATAAAGTGGGAGGTGTAGTGGCTGGTCAGCAGCTCATGATGTTTGATGTCGGTCAAGTTAATGGTAACCTCAATCACCTCCCCAGATCACAGTCTGTGTGCTTTCTTGTTCATCGAGGAAGAAACTACGTCCCATAACTACACTGAACATATTCTTCTAGTGCTTGTGATTGACTATGATCTGGTCCCATCCATTCCTTGATTTCTATGCCAATATCTCCACTCTGAACCCTGTCAGCTCCACTGATCGCTTTACACACCTTATATCCTTTAATCAGAGATAAAGTGGGGGCTGTTAGTAATCCTGCCCCAAGTTGCTCAAGTCTAGCCAGGCTGCTATATACGTATCCGGTGCCTCAAACAACCATTGGGTGGTCGACTTTAGACATTGAATTTTGATAGCTACTGGAATAGATATCAAACCCACTCCACCCGCCCCTTTTGGCGTAAAGAGTAAGAGGTAAAATTTTGCCTACATCTTACCTCATCCGTCCTTTTATGCCAAATTAAATTCTTTTGCTGATGAATTAACTGTTGCAAAACCTCAAGTGAGGGGTTAGAAATCTTCGCGGTAAACAATAGAGCCGGAACAACAATTGCATTGAAAATCTGCACTCTCTCCCTTAGCGTAGTACTACACCTTTTTCAGTTCTAGTTCGGTAAGAACACAAAGCAAAATTCGGCAAACCGCTCATTTTTTATACCTGACGCTAGAATTATTAGAACAGGTTTTATAAAACTTTACATACGCAAGACTTTATTCTGTTTCGCGCCATTTTTGACTGTAGCAGATTTGTGGTGCGCTCAAGGAGTAACTCGTGCGCCATTCTTTTTCCCACCATAACTTCAGCTACTGATGGAATGGTTAATTCTCATTTCTTTTTTTGCACCGCAAGTTATTAACATTAATACCTGTGCTGTACTGTATTGCACATATTTCACATGCCTTACAAGTATCAACGGCACACACTTGAGACAAAACTACGCGTGCTGGAGGCTGCAAGACAAGGAGGATACGAATGGGAACGCATAGTAAGGGAATGCGGCATAAAGTATAACACTGCACGTGACTGGGTGCGCCGCCATGTTAAGCATGGTATGCCTATTGCGAAGGGACGAGGAGGACGCACGACGGTTAAGGTTACAGATGATCTTGTTGAGTTTCTTCTCGATACGCTACGTGAAGACCCAGATTTAACCCTAACCCAACTAGCTGACAAGCTAGAACATGCATTTGGTGTTTGGGTTGCTCCGCAAACCAACAAAAACCATTTGGATGCGTCGTGCGTCACGCTGAAGCAACATCATAAGAAGCCGCAATACATGAACAAGCACATAAAAGGGGAGAAAAGGCGTGACTATCTCATTAAACTGCAGGAGTACCAAACGACAGGTAAGATCGTCATCTAGATGGACAAAACTAATTTGAATTTGTGGAGTACGCTCACTCAAGGTCGGAGTCTACGAGGCCGTCGTGCTGTGAAAAGATTATTTGCCGGTGGTGGACAGAATATGCATGTCATTGCGTGCATAAGTAAGAACGGTCTCGTCTACTACAAAACTCTCGTTGGAAGCAACAAGATTTTGAATTCGAACAACTTTATTGGCAAATTGCTTTGTCATATTCAAGCCTCCGAGGATATAAAACCATGCGATGTCGTCCTCGTTCTTGATAACACCCCGTGCCGCTGCCGCGTCGAAGAAGTATTTATAAAGGACGAATTTTTAACTGCAACTATTCTGTGGTTAGGTCCATACTCACCAATGGTTAACCCTATCGAGAACTTGTTTTGCAAGTTCAAGGGAGCTGTCAAAAGCTACTTACGCGAGCTTCTCATAGACATTTGGATGGTTCCACCGGTAATCACAATGAAGGAGCATCGGCTCTCATTTTTGTACCGTGCAGCAAACGCCTACATGCCAGAAGTCGCTACTGACGTAGCCTGTCGTGCGTTTTATCGCGCTTCCACGCCAAGGTGATGTCACTTCAAGACATGTCTGTAAGTACTTAAATGTGCAATTCTGTATGTGTCTTGGTTAATGTACCTTTCATATTTCATTTGAACTGCTAATTTTTCTTAACCACTTTAAGCCGTTCGTGCTTAACGTAATATCAAATACATGCTTAGCACCATGTTGATTTCACTTATGTGCTTGTTTCGTATGTGTAGCTATCGGTAGCTCAGCGATGCGACTTCCTTCCAAAGCGTCTTGCGCTTCATGGTTACTGATAGTAGCATATGTTTGCGCGGTCGAATGCTGCATGGACTGAGCCGTTGCTAAAGTTTGGGTGATAGTACTTCCGTTGATGGGTGAGATTTCAACTCAAACAAGAAGATGGTGCGTGGGTTCCCAAAGGCCATAAGATCTTCATGTACCGCGACAGACCCGTCTCGAGGCACCACGACGTCGTTGAAGTAACAGATATCCACATCAGTCGTTTTATCACTCGAGAGGTTGATCATTGCGTGAAGATCCAAAGTATTGTCGCCGAGAGTGACCAGGTCACACGTCATCGCCCCTGATCCGATAAAGGTCTTAGGACTAAGCAGCTCAAAACTGGTGCTGGTATCCAAGACACTGTCCGTCTCTGTTGAACCCAATTTGTAATGGGGTGCCATTACATAAGTGATATTTAAGTAGAAATATCACAGTTCAATTTCAGACTAAATGCCTGAAATGCGAATATTGGATTATAAGTTGTTATAATCCATCCTGAGAACAGATTCTGATATTATTATCGAATCTAACAAGTAATCTAATGATAAAGTTCAATGAATGTAATCCTCTTTACTGTAAAAGTTAGTCGTACCCCGTGAAATCGCTAATCGGTACTCTAAAGAGGAACGATCGGCAGTGCATTTTACGACCTATGAGGTACCAGAAATCCCGCCGGAAGCGACGCTGGCGTAAGATTAACATCAGTTACTAATCGGTACCCTGTTTACATAACTATTACCGGTACCCAAACCCGCTTTCTTGTCTTTCTAATCGGTACCCGTAAAATGAAGATGATGGTAAGAACAAATGCTGATCTTAATGCCTAAGTTTACTCCTCGTATGTCCACTGGGTGTTTGTCCAAAGGAATTACCCAGATGGTTTGATTGCTTCTTCTTCTTTAAGACGAGAATAGTTGTCGACCGAAATGAAATGTATACTGTCAATTAGATCCATTCTTGTAGTCAATAGGGAGGATTTTAAAAACCATATTCCGCATCCGTAGCTGTCCAGAACCACCATAAAGTCTAAAAATCGTTGTGGGTACGGAAACCCCTCCGTGGAATCGTGGTAAAGAGGAATGTAAATGTAAGTGGTCTACACCGCTGCGCTGATTGGATGATCTCGGGAGTAGCCACTATGGATTGGCAGGAAGTGGCAGTTGGCCACCTTGGACGACCCGACCCGACCCGGGAGGATGCGATCGGTAACGGGGTCAGGTAGAGAAGAGAGTATGTGGAGAAAATATGGAAGTCACCGTTATTGGAGCGGATGATGGATTTTTTGTTAGAATGGACCGGTCAAGCTTAAGGTCTGTCCATAGAAAGATGGCGGGTCGGGTCGGGTCGACCCCAGGTACCGGAATACCGGCCGGGATACGCCGACTGGTCTGGATTATAGTTCGATTGCGAACGTTAGTTGGTACTATGGTTGAACATGGATGGTTTTGTGATATGAGCTGGTCCGGCCGGCCGGTCGCCACGGTCAACCGACAGACTTCGCCGATCGGGCAATCTGGACGTTATGTCCGATCACGAACACTCATCGATCTCCACTGAAGTCGGGAGAAGTCGATGGTTACCTTGTTACGTAGTATATTATGGCTGGAAGGACTGACCGGGACAGCGGACCAGGTACTGGATGGCCGACCGGATAGGAGGATCGATGTGATCGGAGATGGGCCGACCGACCCGCAAGGATGACCAGACCAAGAAGGATCATGAGAACATCAATGGTGGTCGGGTTATTGCGAAGGATGATTCAAGGTAATATCGGCCAATCATGGTGCGGGATGATCAAGTTTGGATTATTGGGTAAGCCACATAGGTAGCAGCTGTTTGAAATGCTATATAACCAAATGCTACAGATGCAATTCAGATTTACTCCGTTTGATAGCATCGAAGATGTGGATTCTAAACTAATGATGTACGAGTCCTGTCAAGCACGACCTGGAAAGAAACCTGGAAACCGACGGCAAGCAGATAACATGGCAGAAAACTTTAATCCCGCGGTTAATCCAGTGGATCGGGAAGCATTTCCGTCATAAGGGATACGTCAAAGTTCAAGTCAGGAACAAAACCCAGTACGTGCACAGACGGGGAACAATCAACACCCATCTACAGTCAATGTATGCGATCATTGCAACCGGCAAGGACATGACCGAGACATGTGTTGGCAACTTCAAGTATGTGAACATTGCAACATGCAAGATCACACTATTAAATATTGTCGAGCCTTTATCGAAAAGATGGCCGATCTGCGAGCAAAACTGAAAACAGGAGAACTGTCGCAGCAGGAAGTGTCAGAACTGTTAAATGGCTAGCCCCACAGTTTGCGGCGAATGCTGTCGAAGGAAGAGGGGCGGCGTGAGACCGAACAACCAACGTTCATCATCAAAACCAAGAAAAAAACATGAAAAAATAGCAAGGATTGGCTTGCATAATGCATGTGAAGACGCACCGTTTGCTGAAGCAGAAGCACAAGAAGCAACACGTGTGATGAATATTGAAAAGTTACATGTGCAGATTTACGAAAACAAAATGGAAATTGAAGAAAAAGCAGAAGACAATCAAGAAGAAACAAAAGAAGACAATGAAGAAGAAACAGAAGACCACAAAGAAGAAGAAGACACAAAAGAGAGAAATCTAAACAAGGCAGAAAACTGTACTGCAACTGTTAATTTGTGTCGCGAAAACATGGAGATATATTAGTGTGTGATGAAACGGCCTTATATGTGCCGCCGAAGCACAAATGAGAGCATGTGATGAAACGGACACAAATGTGTGTCAGCGCTAAAGAAGGGGAGAGACGAGGCTGGTACAGAGACCGAGACCCAACATCCTATGATACAACACAAGTTTATGCACAAGGAGCAGCTTACGATGTGGAGCTCCCATTGATGATGGATAGTGAAGCTAACATATCACCAAAACTAAACATTTCCTTTTCCCTACTCCGCTAACTGAGCAAGGAATCTGAATGTGGGGGTGGAGATGTATCAAAGCCTTCAAATATCTTTGGGTGTCCGATAATCCGATCGGAGCCCATGAACTGGCAAAAGGGAGGATACGCCAAAGTCCTGCAGTGATTTTCGAACATAGCTTAAGGGTACCTGATTTAAAATCTCAGTCCTTCATCATTCTGGGCACCGACTTCATGGTAAAAGCTGGAGTAACGTTGAACTTGAAGGATGGACTACGCACAATATCTGGAGAAAAGGCTCTTGCCCTTCTGACCACGAATGACCTCAACAAACAGACTTATACTGAGGTATTCGAAGAGGTCCAAAGGAGTAAGAATGAAGAACTAAATTGGATGAGTGTACAAGCCTTCATCATTAGATCAGTTTTATACTACATGTTACTATGATTAGTCTAGGTCTAATTATACTAGTGTGGTGAAGCGATCGGGGAATATTGGGATTGAAGTGGACCACACATGGCCGATGATTGGTGACGATAGAACACCCATCAACATATGAC
>MIQA02024366.1:0-37323 GCA_001887855.2 Sclerospora graminicola
ACGCAAGTAGTAATGCGCAGGCTAGTCGCAGCTCTAGAGGCTGCCTAAATCTATATTGGTACAATTGTAATGCCAGAGTTATCATAGATTTATACAAGTTGAAAAGTGTTCAAAAATAAAATGATTATGCATCAACTAAGTTTTCTTAACCTGTATCAATTTTCTTACGATCTCTTCTAATTCAGCAGAGGTGTCTTCAGATATTAGTAAGATCGAGTTACAGGAAGCCCCCGCCAAATACAGCTCTGCGAAGCTGCCCTGCTTATGATTTTGTACGTTGTACCTACTTTACGGTACGGGGGTGTGCACGTATCAAAACGGGGGTGTGCACCTACCGGTAGTGGGTCCCTACTTTTAAAATACCCTTACGGACAGTTGTCAATTATATCCGAATTATAATACCCTAATTGGCTTAAAATACAATAACGGCTTCAACAAAGAAAAGCAACAGCTACACCAATTTTAAGCTTCATCACAACCTTCTAAGATCACTTGGACCTACTCCAACTTTTCTAAGGGTACTATATATTTGTCCAATCAGGATTAAATCAGTCAGGGAAAACCTCGCATAGTTTGCGTAGGAAAACCTTAGGCTGTTCAAGCTTTTTATTTTGTTAAGTATGTCAAATTTTGTTAGTAAACCAGGGAAAACCTCACAGAGTCTGCGTAGGAAAACCTTAGGGGAATTGTCTATTTGTTTTGTATGCTTCCCTCGACCTTTTGTCACAAGTTGTCACGCCAGGTTTATTTCTCAAATAAAGGAATTGAGGCTTTGGAAGTGCCTTGGTAAAAATATCGGCTATCATGTCCTTTGTATTGCAATATGTAATAGTAAATTACTTTTGTTCTACTTTTTCTTGCACAAAGTGATAGCGTATATCGATATACTTAGATCTACCGTGCAATTCAGGATTATTTGCAAGTTTAATGCAACTTTGGTTGTCTTTGTGAAGTATGGTTGGCTTTGTGGATTGAAATCCAAGTTCACTTAGCAGGGTTTTTAGAAATATTACTTCCTGCATGCAATGACAGAGTGCAATATACTCTGCTTCCGTTGTTGATAAAACCACAGTATGATGTTTTCGAGAAAGCCACGATATCGGGCTTTTACCGATCATTGTCACAAAACCACCTATAGATCGTCGGGTATCTAAGCAGCTCGCATAGTCAGAGTCTGAAAAAGCAGTAAGACTGTCCGTGAGTTGACGGGTAGTTTGCTGGATTGTTCCACCCAGAGTCAGTCCGTGGCTTGTTGTGCCATAAATGTATCTGAAACCTCGAACTACTGCTTTCCAGTGTTCTTCTCCAGGGTTGGAGAGGTATTGACTTACTTCTCTCATGTAGTATGCAAGGTCAGGGCGAGTGCCTATCATAAGACACATTAGGCTGCCGACTGCCTCGCGATATGGAATGTCTTTCATCATATTTCTTTCAGCTTCTGTTTGAGGGCTCATGGCACTAGACAGTTTTATGCTGCGGTCAACTGGTGTAGTGACGGCGTACGTCACAATGGTTTTAAAGCGATCCAGGACCTTAGTAGCATATTTCTCTTGGTGGATGAAGATTGTTCGGTCTTTGCGGTTCCGCTCTATGGACCAACCGAGCAAGTACTTCACCTCCCCTAAATCTGTCATATTGAAACGCTTCTTCAAGGCAGATTTGATTTCATTGACGAGGGCAGGTGTTGGAGCGATAATCAGTAGATCGTCAACATAGACTGCAATATAGCATGTCTGATTATGGAGCGATCCGACAAAGACACATCGATCTTTGATGAGACGTCGGAATTTGATGCTCTCCAGGAATTTCGCGAGGGTTTGATACCACACACGCGGTGCCTGTTTGAGTCCATACAAGCTCTTCTTGAGCTTGCACACCAAATGCTCTTTTCCTGGGATTGTAAATCCTTCAGGTTGCTCCATATAAATTTCTTCATCCAGAAAACCATTCAGAAAAGCAGTCTTTACATCCATTTGGTGAATTTCATAGTTTAGGATTGCTGCAATAGTAAGAAGAAGACGAAGGACTTCCATTCGTAGCACAGGGGCAAAAATTTCTGTGTAGTCAATACCAAACTGTTGGAGAAAACCTTTTATTACTAATCGAGCTTTAATCGGTCTACTTCGCCGTTGCCGTTGTATTTGACAACCCAGACCCATCGGTTTCGGAGTACTTTCCTTCCTGATGGTCGGGGGACAAGTGTCCATGTGCCGTTATCATCATGAGACTTGATCTCGGATTGAGCAGCATTGAACCAGTCTTCAGCATCAGAAGATGTCATAGCTTCGCGAAATGTACGCGGCTCGGCAATATAGCGAATAGCTAGGAGAGTGTATATAAGATTGGCCCGACGATGTTCGTCTGCAATATCCTCAGAACTATTTAAAAGAGGAGCGGAATTTTCAAGGGCATCGTCATTGAGTTGATCTGTGTCATCAACTTGCGCTTGGTGCCTCGTTGGGATGATTGTGTAATAAAACTATATGTTTGCTCGTTTCGGTGCAAAGCATCAGCTAAGGACGGCAAGTGTAGTGATTGAACCGCCGGCGTAGATGCAGCACTCTCTTTAGGTTGACGAGTCAAATTAGAGGGTGACGTAGGTAATATGACACGATCCACATATGAGGAAATTTCATCTCTATTATGTTGTTCTAGCTCTGTTGATCGATTGGATCTATCTAATCCTGATTCCGTTGGCAAAAATGTCAAGGAGGGGAATACGGTTTCGTCAAAGGTAACATCACGGCTGTAGATAATCTTGCCAGTGGAACATCAAGTAGTCGAAAACCACGCTTATGGCCGGGTAGACCGAGATACATGCATATAGTATCACGTGGATCTAGTTTGTCCCGATGTGCTTCTGGGACGTGGACAAAAGCTTTGCATCCAAAAACACGGAGATTCATGACGGAAGGTTTCTTGTCATACCAAAGCTCATAAGGAGTTTTGTTATTCGTAACAGAGCTCGGGGTCATGTTCACCAGGTCTGTAATGTGGCGAACGCATTCAGCCCATAATCCACGAGGTAACTTTCCATCATATAGGGTAGCCCGAACGCGTTCCATATAGGTACGCATTCTTCGTTCAGCTACGCCATTCTGTTCGGGTGTGTATGCCATTGTAAACTGCGTTTTGGTTCCGTATTTTTCCCACAACGTCCGACCAAGTTTTTCATACTCTTTCGCATTGTCAGCTTGGAGAGTTCTAATTTCAGGGTCATATATAATGGACGTATATTGGATAGTGTGAACATCAGAGCGAAAAACATTAAGCGCCTTGCGGCGAAAGTCTTCGTAGCATTCATATAATTCGGAACGAACTTTGATAATATATGTGACTGCGAAACGCGTACAGTCATCAATAAAGATTAGAAAATAGCGACAACCGGTTAGACTTGGTGTCGGCATTGGACCACATATATCACTATGAACTTTTTCAAGAGGAAATTTCGCACGTTCAACAATTTTATTTAGATTAAATGGTTGACGGTGTGATTTTGCTAGTGAACATGAAGAACATGTAATATCTAGTTGCGATCCTACTCCATCGAGTTCATGATCGATGATCGCTTCATTCTTAGGCAAAGCCTGTAATATACGAAAGTTAGGGTGACCCATTCGTTTATGTAAACGTAAAATGGCTGACTTACCATGAAGGGTGATCAGAGCCGTCGGGTTGCTGGTCGATATCGACTTCGGACTTGCCATGAATTGGTACAAGTCGGCATGCGTGGCAATTTTGGCCTTCACGCTAAAATGTTGACTCGTATTAATCGCGCATTGCATGCGATTAAAAGAGAAGCGAAAATCTTCCTTCACAGCCGCAGGCACCGAAAACAAATTAAACTTGAGATCGGGCGCGTAGAGAACGTTGCGCATCTTGAGCGTCTGAGGTCGTCCTTTGGAATCGATGACATTGAGGGAGATATCACCAATCGCAAGGATCGGGATTTGGTTCTTCCCACCAACAGTGATCCAGCCTGTGTAAGGCGTTGTTGTCGTGAACCACGCTTCGTTATACGTCACGTGACGTGTACAACCAGAGTCGATAGTCCAGACCGGATCAACATCCGTGGAAGTCATCTTGGCTGTCAAACCGAATGTCGACACGGTGGCGGCAGTGATGGCAATCATGGCGTTGTTGTGACGGGACTGATGGTACCCGTTGAAAACACTTTGAGAGTCGTAGCCAAAATTTCCTTGGCCATTTCCACGTCCACTGTTACGGTTGCCATGACCGTATTCACGTTGGGCATTGCCACGTCGTCCCCTATTGCCATTACGGTTGGAACCACGTGCATATGGATGTTGACGGTTTCCATGATTGTTTGGCATGTTATGTGGGTTGCTCGGACGCGTACCCGGCCACTTAAAGTTGGGTGGAATCACCGTATTCGGTTTTACCTGACCCATCGACATGTCCTTCACCAACACCCGGCACGTAGCCGTGGTATGGTTGGTTCGTCCACAGTACGAGCACATGCGCTGACTGTCGGTGCTTACACCCGCAAGGGCTTGAGCTTTCGGGACAGATGCAGTGGACACCAGAGCACGTTCATTCTGGGTCTCTTTGCTCTCGGGAGTACCACGAGACAGCGCGAATCGTTCTTGCGCAAGCTTTTTGGTCACATGGGACTCTAAGTTGCTTTTAAGCTCTCTGAGAGGCAAAATCTCACGGTTTCCGCGCCAAATGCGCATCTCACTCTCCCACGATGCAGGCATCGCGTTGAAGAGGAACACAGAGAAGACGTTGTCGTCAAAACTGTTGTTCAGTACGGTATTCAGCCCACTCATGGCATCCTCGTACTTGAGAATGAACTCCGTCATGTCGTCACCTTCCTGGTAACGAGCATTGTACAGGTAGTTCATGATACCGTAGGGATCACCGTATGCCTTGGTGCCCTTATAGCGATCGCATATCGCTTGGTAGATGTCGTAGGCCTTGTCGAAGCCCTTGACGATCCGAATGTGCTTGTCATCGAGTGTTTTCATCAAGAATGACTTGACTTGAGCATTCAGACGACGCGTCTGTGCAGCAGCCAGAATAATCTTTGTTTTCATCTTGGCTTTGGCCTTTGCCTTCGTTCGCGCCTTCGCCTTTGCCGCTTTTGCTTTCGCTTTGGCAAGCTTCTTGGCTTTCAGGGTTCCGAAAGACTCGACTCGAACTGAAGCAGGGAGAACAGGGATTGCAGGCACTGGTACGTCATTATCATTTTCACCTTGAACTACTGGATCCTCGATCGTCAGTCGGCGGACGTCGGTTGATGTCACGGAATCTTCTTCTTCGTCGTCGAGTTCTTGATCCGGTTCCAAATTCTCGTCCCGCGAGTTATCTTCTCCATCACACTTGGAATCCGAATCTGGATCATCGTCGGTGAACGAAACCATGTCTTCGTCGTCATCGTCAACGGTTGGGTTGAGCTCGTAGTTTGGATCTTCAATGAATCGGAGGAGATTCTTCCCGTCGAGGTATGCTTGGATACGGGTCTTCCAAACGTCAAAGTTGTCGGACCCGGTCAGGCGAGGAAAATCGGATGAGGTGGAGCTTGGGCTCATAACCTGTTGAAGTGATAGCACGTTGCGCGTAGAAGTAGTGAAGGTAGAGAAAGAACTTGCTTGCAAGAAGGCAGAAAGAATTATATATTACTTTTATCAAAGACAGTAAGCATTATGTCTGTAGAGACATTCAGGTAGAGTTCCTATACCACAGTAGAAACATTAACACTTCATGTATATATGCACATATAAGTGCAAGTGTAGCGGATTCAATGCCACTAATCCTCTTGTGTGTTATTATTCTTCAAAGAGTACAAAGGGTAATGCTTCCTTATTATATATAAGAGGTATTTCTTATGAAAGGGTAAATGTACTGAGACAAGCCATTTACTTCAACAGACCTGTTGTTCCACAATAAACTCATCTTTTTCCCGCGTTTGGCCGCGAAGAATTATGCCAATTTGCGGTGGCAGTACATAGTGTCTCCACGAATCCAAGAGAACTTGGAAACGATACTACTAACGACGTCGAGAGCAAACCAAGAGCTAAAACATGTTTCCGCCAGGACATATGCACTCAAGATGCCGCACGATACCTAACAATAACGAGAAAGTGAATTTCACTTTTGTCATCGTAACTTTTCGAACAAGTTTAAGTGGACTTTGGATAGCGGTGCTTGGCGAATGACCGAGGTTATTTAGGAGATGTAACAGAAGTCAATGGAGTGTTTTTTTAAGCGGAAGGCCAAACTCTCAAAGTCTCTAGGAAGGGCTGGATCCCAATTCAAGTAAAACCAAACTGAATTTCGAAAACAATTCGGATCGGTAAAGTTGTTTTGTAGAAAATATAGCACGAAACATTATGTTGCATTAATTACTGGTAGAAAAAGGATGGGGAATGGTTTACGAGTGAGGATGATGCATTGGGAGACATTTTGACATCGAAAAAATAATTTAGTGCTTGCAGTCAATGTTTAGGTTGCCAAACCGCCGAAAGTCACAGAAAAAACATTTTTTACGTTTATGAATGAAAGTGATAGGGACGTCGACAATGGTTCGGACATCCAAATTTGATCACTTATGCATATTTTGACATCTGGGTTATGATGCTATCGAAAGATTAGTCAAAGACCCTAAAAGTGGAGCGATTGAACTGTCAAACATGTGCACAAGAAAAAACTGTAAGGTCCAAGAAAGACAGTGACAAGAAACAACGCCGGATTGAATTGGAGGTGTTGTGTGCTCTGGCCTAAAAGGAACGACCTTTCGATCTGTCTTGAACAAACCTTGTATCTCCTGACTTCGTTTCTTTTTTCTAAGACAATTCTTTTTGCACCCGATGCACCAGTCAGTTCATTCCCGGGTTTCGAATCACCGTGCAGGGTGATCCGAAAGGAACAATTTGAACAAAATTTGAAACTCTTCAAGTAGAAAATTTGAATAGGTGAATCTCTTTTGATATGTAAGCTCGTGGGGCTTTGATTTATAATAAATACCGCATATTGCACCGCATCGCTCCATAAGGCAGAAATTAACGCACAAGATAATATCATACACCAAGTCGTATTCATGATGGTTCGGTGCATCCTTTCAACCTTCCCGTTAGTTGACTGGTTTATCGCGTCGCTAATTTGTCGTGACATTGCGGTATTTAAGCGAAATCCATCCAGGTTTTTTATAGTCGGCACATCTGTTCGTTCGTGAAACGATTAAAAATTGCCTCTCAAAGAAAATCATATTTGGAAAATGTGATCAAATGCCGTAATCTGCTAGTCCTAAGCGTTCGTTTGTCCTAAGCGTCTGTGTATATTGTCCAATCATATCACATTGGTTAGGACAATTACAATTTCAACAAAACGAAGGTACCAATATCTAAAAATAACCTAGATCAAGGCTAAAAACAGAGTTCAACCACACAAGTAGCGGGTGCAATGTATGGAGTGACTGGAGCAGGAAAGCGGCCCGTCAAGTATGCACGCACAGCAGTCAGCAACAACCGTAATCTAGAAATCAATAAGGCACGTTCGTTAATGAATGCAATCACTTGCGTATGTAGCAAGCCGCTAAAAAGCCAGGAAGTTTGAATTAAATGTTTCTTAAGACTGTAAAGTGCCACATGAAACCAATGAACAATGTTGCGTGTATACAAATGTCGCTGCAGATGAAAGCCATGCGGGTCTTGGTTAATCGCACTTTGCCGCAAAAAATTGAACAATGTTTCGAGCATCTCGGTACAAAAACGAGCCTTGAAAGCTTGAATGATGCCAAGAAGGCATGGGTGAAACGGTGAAGATTTAAAATTTGGTGGCAGAAAATAAATTTGAAGATGGTCGTACATGAAGAACGTTCGATGATCTACTTGTAAATCTAAAATCATTGCAGCCTTAACATGTGGTACAGTCGAATCCAGCGAAAGGTGCGTTTTCGTTCTCGAGGAAGAGCATTTAAAGACTTGAGCATGCTCACAGTTGTGTGTGCCACCTGCCATCCTGTCTTGAAATATTCATACTGAATTCTATATATGGTCTTCGTATCATTCCTTTCAAAACCAATGGGTTACGATCCACACCAATTACTTGCAGATAACATTTTTTTCCAGATATAATTGACACCGTACACCTTCCATCTGAATGTCCATTTTCATCCGATATTGACGGTTTATGCATAACGGCAAACTCAGTAGCTGTCCACATATCTTCGAGCTCGACATTTCGGAAACTATGATGCAATTCTCGTTTTCTTCTTGAATATCGACATTTGTTGTGACATTGTGATCCCGTTCCTTGTTTACTCATAAATGACCCAAATCTTGTTCGGTACCCATCAAGCCAGCCATTGGAGCAGGTAAATTTCTGCAGCGCTTGTTTCACTTTATCCGGAGGAGCTGCTCACGGCTCTTCAAAAAATTTACACGCCAGTTCTATAGCTCTATGCTGTAACACAGTGTCTGTAAACTATGCCTCTGGACTCGACACTTTCACTTCCATCCGCCACTTGTGCTAGCATTCGTCGAATACCCGCAAGTTGTACGTGTACTCTGTTGTCTTGCGTTTCTATTCGACGTCTTTACGAGCCTACCATAACAGCTGCAACGCCTCCCAGCTACAAGCTCTATTGCAGCATATGCAGAGTCTGTCTCAGTGCGGACTTAAATCTTCTTGTCGACAAATGTCCGAAATCGTCATGCGCCCAGCGCGAAACTTTCCGACCAGGCCATTGCTGAACGTGCAATTATTCCACTTGAAGATAATCTATTTTCATTTCCAGTCGTACCAAATTCATCGCATGCGGCGGCTCTAGCATATCGACGTCTTAACGAGCCTACCATAACAGCTGCAACGCCTCCCAACTACAAGCTCCGGGCAGTGTACTAACCAGACTTTGCTTTACTATTGACATGTGTATGATAAAAAATGTGAGATACAGTGACACAAAAGCCGTATTTTATTTCATATAATATATTATCCGAGTTTATCTTCGTCACTTAAAGCACATCACAAACCACTGCATCACGGAAAACAATAGCGTCAACTGCTTTCTTGACTTGATTTAACTCCACAACTATCTCGACACGCGAAGGCCAATCTCGATCGGTAAATTTCTTACTCGCAGGCTGGAGCGCCGCATACTAGATAAAAGTCCACCCTCCAGTAGCTTTACAACATCAGGACTGCAATCAGTCATGTAACCCTTCACTTTCAACATTACAAAAGTGTCCAGAAACTCTTACCGTATGTGCGCGGAATGTCGGGGATGGACTCTACGCCAGGTCATCGTTGTCCATGACATCTCCATCAAATCAAAGGCTATAGCAAACGAAAGCAGCCAGAGAGTAAGCCAGAGTATCGTGGACGAAGGTACTTGTCGTACCAATTACCCACCGTGTGCTCACGAAATCGATGTACGCCTCCACTGCCCTCTGTCACATCCAGCGCGTTGTCGGGGAACACATCTGCTAAAATTACACATAAATGAGCTAATTTTCTGCGTATTTTTTTCCTGCACGCACTTACTAAAAAATAACCTAACCCTTCAGCATATTGAAGTCGCTTAGGACTCGCAGATGCCGGTACTCGGAATGGGAATTTGTCGCAAATATCCAGTGTGCAAAAGTAATAATAATAATAAGGTAGTCTATTTAGTCTTAACTATTAGCTACTATGAAACTGTTGCACTCTAATTTTTAGCCTCGGCTCAGAGTAACCATTCGTAAGGTCTGGTAGGGATCTTCGCTGTCGTAACTCCGCTTGGTGCGGTTGTGCTGGATGAATGTTGTAAAAGCACTGTAGACATAGGAGAAACCGTAAACCTTCCTCTCGGTAACTTGGATTTTTGCTCTCGTACTCTGCGACAGCAATTAACTGACTCTTACAATGCGACCATATTGTGTCTACATGATCCCATTGCGAATAGGAACGACCTTCAAATATCGTCCTATTCCGTAATTGCCACATCCACCCGTAGGCTATGCTGCATATTCCCCACCAGACTCGTTGAAATAGGCCTTGGTATGACGTAACTTCCATACCACACATTTTCATCATCGCCTTATCTAAAAAGGTCGTGTCACTTGGTGCCTTGCGTTGTACAATTTCTTCTTGATATTGTGCCACATCATCTCCCGTTGATTTCGTACCAGTCCACTGTTCGATTAAACGCCTCCAAAATAACTTTGCTCTTGTACAACCCCACATGATATGTCTCGCATCCGTGTGGTGGCTGTTGCACGCTGGGTCCAGTATGCACGATTCTTTACCTGTAGGTTTAACAAAGAAGGTGTTTAGTTGCATCGTAGTTAGCCGATATATCACCCACACTTGATAATCTGATAAGATGTGGTTATTCTTCCAGATCTGCTTCGGAGATTGATCCTGGAGCGTTTTCCACCAGCTATCCCTACTTTGCTTCCGGTCCCATATGTCCAGAACAGGTATCAGGTCGTTGGCCAGCGCTTGGTAATACATCCGCTTGCTTTGCTTTCGTAGGTACGCTGGAATTCTCCAGATTGATCGCATATCTCCATCTAGCAAGCATGGAAAGTCGTGTAAGTCTGGATGCGGCTGACACACTACATATTTTTTGTTGTCCTTTATCCACTTTGCCACAGCCGGGTCTGTTGAAGATCGCACTATCCAGTAAATTCCGTTCTCTTGCTGTTGCAGGTGCGTGGTGTACATTGTCCCTTTGTGTATACCTTCCACTCTACCCGTATCTCGTTTTCTCCAGTGAATCGTAGACAAAAGTGTGGGACAATGAAACAGAGTTATTGGAGGTGCCTGTCCGATGTATTGGCCTACCTCCACCCGGGGGGAAGCTAAGATTATGGCGCACATCCATCTCTTAATCTTGGCACTTGTATGCGAAGTTTTACCTGTTTGTGGTACCTGCCACGAGTACACACTGTTAGAAATTCGTTTAAGATGTAAAGTAGCAATGGGTACTTCCGGCATCTTATAGAATTTCCGACGAGACAGCGTTCGCATGCGGTCATCCTGTATCCATGCATTGTCTGCCCACGGGAAAGCGCCCCAGAAATCCTGCATATGGGATGTTAAGATTCCGTGATGAGGGATTTTCGAAACATCCACGTCGATTAAAAGAATTTGGCCAGGTTCCATACCACGTGACGGACTTACTCCTATTGGAGTTGCATTTCTCATAAGCTGGGGTAAATGATGTCTCGTATAATCATCCAGCCTGCTAACTTGATCTGGAGTAGGCCCAATTGAGTGACCTAACTCTACTGACAGAGTTTTTTGTTTAGCATTTGTTGCGTAGTAACCCTTCAGGTTCTCACGTTTTCTGACCCTGGGTGAGATCTTGCCGAGTGGTTCTTGTAGGAGCAGTCCTTTCCAATTAAGCCAAGCATCTTTATAGATATCTGGTCTGGCTAGTAACCACCTGAGCGCATCCTTCATTCTTTGAACTCGTATTGCTATTGGCAAGGCGATCAACCCCATACCCCCTGCTTGTTTAGGCGTGTATAGTAGGGTTGGAGAAATCTTGTGCCTTACCCGTCCGTCTTCGTTCGTCAGTTTAGTCCAAATAAAACTCTTTTGAATTTGGATTAGTTTCCTCATAACTTCTGGATGCGGGTCAAACACTTTTGCTGTAAATAATATTGCAGGCACAACAATAGAGTTAAACAAAGTTACTCTGTCCACCATCGATATACCACATTTAGCTGCTGTCGCCATTCTCCTTTTTATACTCCTTATTCGTAAAGCCCAGTTCTTCTCTCCCATGTTTGCATGTCCGACTTCGTAGCCTAGGTACCTGACTGTTTCACCCGGTGCCACTATGGGAATACCATGCCAATCCCGTAACTCCACTGTTGGATCCATAAATAAAAAAATACTTTTGGCTGTCTGGATTTTCAATCCTGACAACTTACCAAAGTGGTGAACAAGTTCTAATGCTGGCTGAATTTGACTCGCCTTTCGTAAAAAATAGTCGAATCGTCAACAAACGCTGAGAATGTATGTGATTCTCCCCCTTCTTGCGCCGTCGGCTGGATGCCTTGGATTTCAGTCGATTGTAGAATTGCTAACGCCAGGGGTTCTACCGCTATAATGAAAAGCAGTGGTGCCAGTGGACACCCTTGGCGAATCCCAGATGTGACATCCATCGGGGCAGATTTGTCCTTGTTGACGAGGAATTCTGCCGAGTGTGTGCAAAAAGAAGAAGTACATAAAAAAAATATTGTCATAAAAAAAATTTTCTTTATTTTTAGTTAATTATCTTTTCTAAATGGACGTTTATCCGATTTTTTTTTCGAAATTCAGTTAGGTATTACTTGAATTGGGATCCAGCCCTTCCTAGAGACTTTGAGAGTTTGACCATCCGCTTGAAATAACGCTCCATTGACTTCTGTTACATCTCGGTCGTTCGCCAAGCACCGCTATTAAAATATACTTAAACTTGTTCGAAACTTCGGAATTAGTTACGATGACAAAAGTGAAATTCACTTTCTTTTACTGCTAGATATCGTGAGGCATCTTGAGTGCATATTTCCTGGCTGAAACATGTTTTAGCTCTTAGTTCGCTCTCGACGTCGTTAGTAGTATCGTTTCCAAGTTCTCTTGGATTCGTGGAGTCACTTTCTACTGCCGCCGCAAATTGGTAAATTCTTCGCCTTGGCTTAGGTAATCGGACCTTGTATGGTCGAATTATGCCCATAGTATTTTCCGGCGAAGCGTAATGTACAAGGTTTCGATCACTTGTCCATCGCTTCCACCAATAGCCTCCAAAATAGCAACTTAATAATAGTAGTGCTAATTTCAGTTGCGTTTCGGATGTTTCTTGCTGGGAATGATTTAACCGTGTGTGATGAAGTGATTGTTGTAGGAAGTGCACTTAGCAATTTATTAGTAGGGTCGGAATTTCTTTCCACACAAAATCCATCTGTCGGTTATAGTAACTCTCGTCCGTGCCACTAAAATAATGACCTAAAAAAAGTCAACCTTTATATCCTCATTCCACATGTAACCACATGCTGATTCCGCGATTTATATTTGACGAACAAATCATGTAAGCAACGCTTTGAATCCTTCTCTGTAAACGTCTTCACCGTCGAAAACGCGAATCGACAACTTGCTATATTCTACCGATGTCGTTTAAAAACCTGTTGAGGCGCAGGATGGAGTGGTCGCATTTCATTCATATTTCAAAAGTGTTAATCACATCCTAAAGGTTTTAAATTAGGTTTACGCTCTAGGGACGACCTTGGCATCTTGGTACCAAGCCTCATCGAGTTATTAAATCCATAATGATATGGTTGCTTGACATCAACTATCCAGTCGATTCGTGACTTTTTTAAGGGAAATCTTATTCTGCCCCCCTCGAATTGATACGTTGGCCTCCATTAGCAAGCAAATGACGCCTAATTTCTAAAATTTCTAAAATAAAGTTACTCTGCTCCTAAAGGTACAGCAAAGTGAAGATTTGCAAAGCCCCTGACCTGCCGGATCAAGTCATCCCCCGCTCATTACGTGGTTGGTCAATATTCCTGGCTGGTCAGCTCTAAAAAAAATAATGTCATCCGTTCGGCGTGCTTATAGACCAAAATACAATCAGGTCGGTGTGACAGAAAAAGTGGTCCCATAGTGCTAGGGAGGGCGTCGGCCTCCTCGTGAATCTTCTTAACTCCGAATTGGTTATTGGTCCGGCTTGTCCTCTGGTTATCGATCTTTTTTGTCAATGGTTGATTGATCACAAACATCTCCACCTCACTCCCGTTATCGATGGTAAGCTGTTCACGTCGGTCAGCCCAGCGAGCATTGCCGGACTGGAGACAGTAGGGCCGACCTGGTCCAGCATGACCAAAGTAGACAGATGATTTGCACATCTATTCCACTCTCTTTAACATGTACCATGTTATGGTCTGGCCGAATTCTCAGCGATTTCATTACTCGGTAATTTAGTGGCTTAAGCCTAAGAGCTTTCCAGTCGATCTTTCCAGTGTTCTGCCCAATCAACAGATTAGTGTGGTGAAGCGACTTGGGGATGAATTAACGGCCAGGTGTGAACTACACTTGGCCGAGGCTGCCTTCTGCTTGGCAGAAATTGCTGGCCAAGAGCGCGGATGCAGAATGGTAGCTGGAAGGTGTACTCACAAGCGACAGATCGGTGGAAGGCATGGAATCAAACCAGATGATGGTGATCGGGGGCTCGGAACCGGGTCAGCTAGAAATTGGCCGGCCGGATCAGGTGAAGCTGGATGGCCGTCGATGGTGGATATAAGTGGCCAATGGGCGGATCGGCTGAAGGATGTGTGTAGGAAAGGCCCCGAAGACGCTATGGCCCTGTAGAAGTCGGATGGGACGCCGAAGGTGGATGCTTGGCCGCTAAAGGAGAATCGAAGTCAGCGGCCAGGTGTGTCCAGGTCGAGGTGGATGGCTATCCAGGTCGAGCCGGATATTTGGTGAAAGGTACACAAAGGGGCATCTAGGTTGAGCTGGATGGTTGGTTTACGGTACACACAGGGTATCTGACTGGTCTATTTCAGGTAAGACACATAACTGTCCAGCCAGGTTATTTGGGGTAGGTTACACAAAAGTTTGTATTGGACATAGGGATAAAAATCAGTATACGTTTCGCTTTCTAAGACGCAAGTCGTTTTCATTGGTTCACAGCAGAGGGCTAACAAGGTCCCCTCTTGCTGCTATTGGTTTGCCCGGAGAAGGTTAAAGGAACCCACCGGAAGTCCCCTGACCGGGAGTCGCTTCATCGTGTATACTCACCTCAAGTCGCCCGTGTTTTGAACACGGTTATATCTAGTATTGGATAGTGTGGTAACGTTTTGGCCTACTCTGGAAGATTGTGGAGTTACATTTAGATTCCCCTTTACGTACACGTTTGGATTTACACCTTTATTGTCATTGGTTTAGCTGGCCGATCGAATTTTCTCGGTCCAGCCCCAACAGTATACAAACTTCAAGTATATTGCCAATCGAGCTCCCCGGTGAAGATTTCCGCCCAGGAGCTACCCCTAGTCGTACCCCTCGTCTCCTAATTCGACGGACTTTACACTTTTCGCCCTAGGGTCTATCAAGAGAGCGCACAACCGCCAGTGCTGACGGGTACACAAGGTGAACTTTTAACATGGATCATCCAAGTCGTCACGACCAAGGTGATGGAAGTGACCGATCCAGCCGGTCGGATGCCGGATCGGATCATGACTCGGATGGACGGAGTACCCCCTCCGACAGTCAGTCATCTGGGCCCCCCGTGGGTGTTCGTATCTCAGGAAGAATTTCTGAGAGCGACTACGCCACAACACTCAGGTTCTTCACAGTACGAATCTGCCCCCTTAGCAGTTTTCCCTAGAACCCTTTTTAGCTCAGCATATAAAAAGATCTCTTTAAAGCATTTGCGGAAGAATATTTCGATGGTTACTCAGGATATCGTGTTACTTGATGCATCTGTTGCTGAAACCTTCAGACAAGGAAAGCCTCACGGGACACTAGGGAATAAAAAATAATTTATGTTTTTTAATTCCAATAAAATTAAAACCAAGATAAACTGTAGGCAAATTCAACTGACTCATCTGTAGGCATTACCCGCATGTCGCTTGGCCTTAGGGGAGCAGCGCGTGTGCCAATGGTCACGAGGTTTGGGGGATACGACGATCCAAATACGCCCGATCGAAAGGAAGTCAGTCAGCAAAGCGTCCAGATCCGAACGGCGATGGCGGATCCAGATCCAAAAGACGAAGACGTGGATGTGCGGATTAAAAAGGAATCCCGAGCCGGCAGCCAAGCCACCCCTCAAGTCACCCCTTAAGGAGATCCTCAAGCTAGCCCTCAAGTGCCGTATCACCTTCTGAGCATGTTTTTGGCGATGATGGAACGATACTTGGAGGAACAACGTCGGGATAGTGCCAGCCGCGGCAATTTGGGATCACTGGACAGCCGGCTCATCGTGAGTCCGGTGCTCAAACCATTCCAACATTAAGCGAGGGAACCGATTGACGAGGACATGGAGTCAGTGCGGTATAGGCAGAGTGAGCCCCGTGCCGTCCCGCCAAGTCGCCGACCTGGACGGCCAGCAAATGGGAAGCTGTCTCTCAGCGACGTGGATATGGAATCGGTCAAATCAGCCAGGTGCCACTATGATCCGGATGACCTGGATCTGGGGATGGCTCGCCGAGTCAATATGGCCTCAGCCCAAGCTTTTGATCCGGACTCAGGGGCGATTACCAGGGTTCGGATGTCAGCCACGTCCAAGTTTAAGGATTTTCCTGGACGAGACATGGATGACGACCAGGCCCAGGATGGCTGAGTAAGACGAAGTCAGCATTTCTTAGAGACTGTACGCCGGACTATGAGAAGTGCCTGATTTCGGAGACTTGATGAATGGTCCGGCAAAAAACTGGATCCAACAGGGAAGTCCGAAACGATTGGAGGGAGCTGGTTGATGCTATTGAAAAAACAAAACTGTGGATCGGGAATGTCGGTGGCACGTCAATACTTCCATACCAAGAAGCGGACAGATGAGACCCCTCTGGAATACCTCCATTGTCTGAATGTCTCAGGAATGAGGGCGAACATACCAGTTCAAGAAGATACCAGCCGGTCAGAAGCTGCTCGTGAACATGTGGAAGATTTCATCAGCAGGTTGGACGATCGGGAACTGGCAGACCAGTTTGCACTGCTTCGACTTAAGAATACTACGGAGCTGGAGCTGACGCTGCGGACTTACCAAAGGGCGTAAAAGCGGGGCGCCAAGACAGCAGTGGGAACGGGCAGGTACAAGTCCCGTTTCAACCCGGATCAAGGAAGCCGTTCGCCATCCACCAGGACCGCCCGATCCGTCCGCATGGTGGCCCGAGAGTCGGATGCGACCAGTTCGGAAGAGGAGTACCAGCGGTCTGGGGGCGAATCCGAAGAGGAGTAATACCGGTATCTATTCTCGGCGGAATCCAGTGAGCAGTCCAGGCTACCATCTGGGTCAGGCCAGCAGAAGGGTCTTCCGGCTCGAACTGATCAGGATTATCCCAGACGGAAGTGCACCCACTTAGGCCCGTCAAGCATGACGACAGAAGCTGCTGGAAGCGGCTGACCTGCAAAAGGGCGAAAGGAAAGGACATCTAGCTGAACACTGCCTCTTCACCTGCAAGACTTCCGGAGAAGTGCACGAGGCTGGACTCTGCCCCATCGAAGAATTTTACAACCAGATGAAAAAGTGGTATGACCCGACCAAGCACGCTGGAATGTTGCCACCAGGGGTGGAAAAGATGTTAAACTAGATCGCTCGCCAGGTTGGAATCTGGTTCGAGCCGAGCGGTCTAGTGTTATTATCTATGCATATGTCGGTAAGAATCGAGAAGCAAAGCAAAGCGTAACCGACAATACATGTAAGTTTGACGATTACGTCACCCGATCCCTGGGCAGCAGGGCTGACCCTTTCCTGGTGAGCAGTATACGAACGAACAATTATTTTCGGTCTGTAGTGGATATGGAATTGAATTTAGTACCCGGTGAATCGCGAGGTTATTGGAAATACCATTCGCCGGATAAGTGGTCAGTTTGAACTATTACATTTGTTTCATTGAGTCTTCGCAGTCTATGCTACTATTTTGTATGAGTTACGGGAGGCGGATTACCACAAGCTGAGAAAGCAGGATCGGCAGGAAGAAATGCTGACCGGGTCAGCCATATCAGACAATGAGAAGCTGGCCTCGCCAACAATATCAGCCAATGAGATGCTGACCGAGCCAACACTTTCATCCAATGAGATGCTGACCGGCCAGTTATTTCGGCCAATGAGGAGCTGGCCCCGTCCGACCAAGCAGGCAGCCGGCTCCTCAACTCCAATGCGGCCCGGCCAGACGACCACATGACCAGGGCGATGGTGGCCTTCGGTATTCTGTATGTAAAGATGGCGACCACACCGGTTCTGAAGCACTATGATATTGATAAGGTGCCCGTGGTCATCATCTATGCTAACGAGTGGGGTATCTCAGCTGCCCTATTGCAGGATCATTATGGAGTGTATTGTCCTGTGATGTTCACCAGCTGGACTCTGAAGACTAACGAAGTGAACAATTGCGTAGTAGAAGTTTTGGCTTTACTACGGATTCTGGATGTGTGTTACACGATGTTGATATCTCGTCCTATTAAAGTGTTATCCAGACGGTCGACCCTGTCATGGCTTCTTACAGCAAACGAAATTGATGGCCGGTTGGGTAGATGGGCTGCATTGTTGTCCCAGTGGTCTCTAGAAGTGATCAAGTGCACTAAAAGAGAAGAATAGATATTGGGCGCATTAAGCGACCAGCATGACTCCAAGGGCAGAAGTTGAAGAACCACGGATAGCTATAGCGCCCCGAAAGCAGCCACGACAATTCAACACACTCCCGCCACTAACAGTAGGTCGAGCGGAAGACCTGATGGTTCTGGGCTTTGACGGGTCGGCGAGTGTCAAGAAGGGAGCGGGTCTCTATAGTGCCATCTTGTGGAAGCTGCCCAAGTGGAAAGTGGTCGCCGCTGCCTCGGATTTTACGCCTGGCATACCTGTGAATGAGGCGGAATACCGAGGATTGTTGCTTTGTCTAGATTTGCTAGCCGATCAGACACAGGGGCGGATTATTATATGCGGTGACTCCAATCTGGTGATCCGACATATCACTGGGAAGATAGACTGCAAGCCCCCCCCCCCCGACTAAGGCTATTGAATGATCGGGTTATGTCAGCCCTGAGAAAATGGCCAGAGCACGAATTGCGACATGTCAAAAGAGAATGGAACAATAGCGCAGACCATTTGGCCACGTGGGCCATGCGTGATCAGGTCGGCATCACAGTTTCGGATCCAGTTATGTTAGGTGAACTGGCGGAAATGAACAGGTTGCGGAAATAATCGGGCCGGCCAAGTGCGAAATCTACCCACCCAAATCCAACCAGTTTGGAGAAGAAGAGTTTGACGACCAGGATTGGGAAACGGATATTCAGACCCAGCTGGATCAGGAGCCGCCCTGTGGCGACAGGAAGTCCCTCTAGAGGAACCTATCAGCTGATCGGGTATTAGCCAACCCGGGTTAGTAGCCGATACGGACGAAGGGGTTGGACAAAGAAGGGTCGAATAAGAGATAAAAGAAGCATTGACGGATTTATTAAATTGGGAACAAAAACGAAAAGGGATTAAATAAGTCAGGTTGTTCCTCACTATGGGCGATTATACTTTTTGCGGAGCCGGGACACTCGAAATCCAGGATGATTGGAGGGCTGCTTACGGTGTTGATTTCGCCAAGGATCCGGCCGGTCGATAACTTTCAAAGATTTGGAAAGGGAGGTAGTCCGGTCCGGGGCACCTAAGCCAGGATACAACGTTCCGCCCTCTGCCGATTCCCCCCTCTTTTCAACTTTTTGGTTCGCCAGATGGAGCATAAAAGGGGAGAGGAACAGGTCCAGGTCACAGGCACCGCATCTGATGCCCTCCAGGACAAGCGTACACAAACGGACCCACGCATCTGTAGCCAGACCACGCCGACTTTTTCGGGCGACGAAAACGTTCTGAGTAGTGGATCGGTTTGCCGAACTTCCGCCGAAATGAACAAAAAATGGTTAGACTCCCAAATAGATTGGGGGTGGGCAGCAACGAACTCCCGATGCTGCGCTCGGAAGCTGGTGAACCACGGGTTAGACGGAACCCTCATATTTGGCATCTCAGTGGCCAAAATTTCTTAAGGCCTAGTATTCATTAGCTTGTCAACCGTACCTGATTTCACAAAGCTGACAGTGGAGGTGGCTTGAGAGAAGGAGGGAATATCCAGAAAAGGGGACGGGATAAGGAGTGAGCGAGTCTGGAACTGGAGACATCGGCGACACTCAAGTTTATCAGATGCTCGACCGGCCAAGGCTGAATGTCTGGCCGATTTCCCTCACCGATGGAGCGTCCACCAGGTAACCACAGGAGCGGGATACTTGGACGAGGCGGCGCAGGAGCGAAAGGGCTCCGCCGGATATTTGGCCCGGCTGCAGGTCGAACGGGTAGGTTTCCTGAACGAGTTCCTGATGGAGCTTGTACTCGAGTTTTGGATTGAGCTTTGGAGGAGGATTTTTTGAGGTCTTCCAGGTTGAGGGGCAAACACTGATCTGGGATGTCGTCCTCAATCTCCTCCTCCTCTTCTTCTTTTCCTCTTCCTCTTTTCCACCTCCTCTTTTTCTTCCTTTTCTGCTTCCTAGTCCCCCGTTTCGGTCTTCTTCCTAGATTTCGAGGAGCTGTTAATTATCTTGGAATTGGAGGTGTCCCTGAGGGTCGAAGGGAGACTAGCGTTGGAAGGCAGAGACGGATGAGTAGGTTCGTACTCTCCGGAGCCAAAGCCAGCCGGCGGTGGGGTCTGCAAATCAAGGACTTGATCGGAAGCCGAATACGAATCAGCTCGGTCACTGGAATTTAAGAGGCGACGTCTGGTGTCCATGCGAGAGCGGGGCAATGCGGCACACACCTGCTGGTTGAGATAGTCCTCGTCTTCGTCATCATCGTATTCCAATTCACTGGAGGACGGATATGAATTGGTTTCCGAACCGGATGGTGAGCCAGCTTTTGAGCCGGAAGGCGAGTCAGCTCCCGAACCGGACGGTGAGCCGGCTTTTGAGCCGGATGCCGAGTCAGCTCCCGAACCGGATGGTGAGCCAGCTTTTGAGTCGGATGGCGAGTTAGATGTTGAGCCAGGTTGCGCCGGGAAAGTGAGTGGGGAGACTGCGGCTGTCTCCGTTGAGGGTGAATCCGAATTGCTGTCCGATTCGAGTTCCGGATCACTGGCCGAATCGGTCAAATAACACTGGTGCAAAGGAGAAGACTCCCCCCTCTTCCTCCGTTTGGGGCTGACCGAAGACGGATTGGAGCTGGCCGGACGCTAAACCGGTTTCCGTCCTGTCAAGCCAGATGACTGAGACGTTTGTGGCGAAGAGACTTTCCATCGATCCACCATATTCAAGACATCCAAAATTTTCGAGCCGGTCTTGCAGTTCACATAAAAGAGACCTGAACCGATCCATCTTGTCCAGCAAGGTGGCGTAGGCATGGTCGGACCGGGCCAAATCATCACAAGCATCATGATATCGTGCTCGAACTTGGCTATGCTTGGCTCGCAGCCTTTGCTATTTGGAGGTGGCCTCCTGCAGCTGCTGCTCAAGAGAATAAATATGACGGAGACCCTGATCATGGGATTCTCGCAGGTGGTCCCAGTCATCCCGCAAGGTGTCTAGTTCTTGGGAGACCTGGCAGTACCGGTTACGAAGATGTAACAGTTCCTGACATTTCTGTGAGACTTCGGCAGACCGTTCTTTCAGCTGTTCCAGTTGTTGGACTACAAAACAACACGACCATGCAAACTGTAAGCAATGGAACGACGGTAAAGAAGTGGGCGAATCACTTACGCTGAAGTTTCGAGCGGTGGACTAACTCTTGGTTAGCGGCCCGAAGAGGCTTGACGACGTCCGCCAGCATACGAAGACGGTCCCTCTCCCTTGTCAGGCTGGCGACCTGGTCCTCGAGATCAGCCACCTGACGTCGAAGATCAGTCGGTTCCAAAGATTATTTTCGGGCTGTAGCTGCGTCAGCTCGGCGGTTGGCCGAAGCGAGGGCTTGGACCCAATCACTCTGAATAGGCTCCAGACTACCCACCTGGGCCGTTAGCACCTCTACACGTTTTCCTAGCTCTACCACTTCGGAGGAGGGAGCAGATGGTGCAGCAGTCTTATGCAGTGCATCAATGAGCTGGCCTACAATGGCCCGAAGACGGGCTACTTCATCCGTGGCCTCCTGGCGGCTACGCCTTAGCTTGGAATTCGAGGTCCAGTGCGATCTAGCATCGCACAGAGAATTGTACAGCGCTGTGCTAGAATTTTGGAGTCGGACTGGCGGGATCGGAAATCGGCTTGAAGGGAGGAGATAGTGCTCATTAACCTTTCCCTGTCTCCGCAGACCTGACCGTGAATGCGGAGCGCCGTATCAATGTCAGCCGGAGACAACACCAGGTCAGGAATACGCGAAGTAGCTGGCGCCCCCGCAATTTCCACCCCGCATGAAGGCAAGTCGTCGTCAACCAGGGTGACTCGACAGATGTTATCTTCATGGACTTGCAGAACTGGGAATATATCAAGCGATGGTTAAAACGGTCAGATAAGACCTCGGGCCAGCTTGTATACCAGCTCGATGAAAGCCGTCAGGAAAATTGGGCAGATGACTTATCGAATCGGGGCATTGGTGAAAGGGATAAAAAAGACTTGTGTCAGGTGAGAACGTGCCCCAACCGTTGTGCGGCTGCGGCAAGACACAGGGGCGGCTGTGGTGAAGCGGCTTGGGACTGAATAAACGGCCAGGTGTGAACTACACTTGGCCGAGGCTGCCTTCTGATTGGCAGAAACTGCTGGCCAAGAGCGCGGATTCAGAATGGTAGCTGCCAGGTGTACTCACAAGCGCCAGATCGGTGCAAGGCATGGAATCAAACCAGATGATGGTGATCGGGGGCTCGGAACCGGGTCAGCTAGAAATTGGCCGGCCGGATCAGGTGAAGCTGGATGGCCGTCGATGGTGGATATAAGTGGCCAATGGGCGGATCGGCTGAAGGATGTGTGTAGGAAAGGCCCCGAAGACGCTATGGCCCTGTAGAAGTCGGATGGGACGCCGAAGGTGGATGCTTGGCCGCTAAAGGAGAATCGAAGTCAGCGGCCAGGTGTGTCCAGGTCGAGGTGGATGGCTATCCAGGTCGAGCCGGATATTTGGTGAAAGGTACACAAAGGGGCATCTAGGTTGAGCTGGATGGTTGGTTTACGGTACACACAGGGTATCTGACTGGTCTATTTCAGGTAAGACACATAACTGTCCAGCCAGGTTATTTGGGGTAGGTTACACAAAAGTTTGTATTGGATCTAGGGATAAAAATCAGTATACGTTTCGCTTTCTAAGACGCAAGTCGTTTTCATTGGTTCACAGCAGAGGGCTAACAAGGTCCCCTCTTGCTGCTATTCGTTTGCCCGGAGAAGGTTAAAAGGAACCCACCGGAAGTCCCCTGACCGAGAGTCGTCGCGTGACTTATACTCAACTCAAGTCGCCCGTGTTTTGAACACGATTTATCTCTATTGCAAAGTGTGGTAACGTTTTGGCCTACTGTGGAAGATTGTAGAGTGTTATTTGAATTCCCTATTGCACACAAGATTGGATTTACCCCTTTATTATATTTGGTTTGACTGGCCGATCGATTTTTCTCGGTCCAGCCGTTGCGGTATACAAACTTCAAGTATAACGCCAATCCTGCTCCCCGGCGAAGACTTCCGTCCAGGAGCAACCCTAGTCTTAAACTTCGTCCCCTTATTCGACGGACTTTTAACTTTTCGCCCTAGAGTCCACAAGGAGAGCGTTTCCGCCAGTTCTGACGGGTACACAAGGTGTGCTTTACAAACATGAATCATCCAAGTCATCACGACCAAGGTGATGGAAGTGACCGATCCATCCGGCTGGATGCTGGCTCGGATCAAGACCTGGATGGACGGAGTACCCCCTTCGACAGTCAGTCAGTCATCTGGCCCCCCCGTGGGTGTTTGCATTTTAGAGGGAATTTCTTAGAGCGACTACACCACATTAGAGTCGCCATAAATATTGATCCCCCTTTTTTTTCGACCAGCAAGCATTCTAGACAGAGTAACATACCCCGATAATCGGCTTCGTTACCGTTATATTCGGCGTGAAATCTGAGGCGGCGACCTCCACTCCCACTTCAGCGTTTTTATTATATTGCACTGTAGACGCCTACCCCTTTATTGACGCTTACTGATGCATCGAAGCTCAAAATCATCAATTCTTTTTATGGGTCAACAGTAGGTGGTGAGAGCCTGATAGTACTGCAGTTGCTTTTGGGGGGATATCGCTGTCAGTGCCTCCTCCACTTCATCCCTCGGAGTGATGCTGACCGCTAATGTTCCATACACCTTTTCTTCTCCTATAGAGCAGTTGACAATTTCAAGCAACCACTGGGAGAATAGCGCAGCCCATCTGCCCAACCGACCAAAAATTCCACAAATCACGAGAAGCCAAGATAGGGTCGATCGATTTCGACAGAAGTATAGTACTGTGCCTTTTACATACTAATAATGGTAACAATAAAAAATATACCGAGGAATCGGCAGGAGATCGACACTGTCGGCATTATTAGCACCTAGATTGAGATTGACGACGGTATTGACAACATTCGGTGCGTATTTTGTAATCGTTCACGTCGAAAGAGGAGAATCCGTGCACTTTTGTGTCGACTGGATACGCCTTGTCGCCACAAATGGTAGCTGCTATTCAGGGAGATCAAAATGATATGTCGGCTACAAGGATCCACAAGACATTGGTGCGAGATGCAGTCGGATCGAGTCCTGGAAAAACTAAATTGCGTACTCTGGATGTTTGAAGAGCGCAAACAGTAGTTGGTTGTCGAAGGAGTCCATTTGAATACGGACGATTTGTCAACGCTGGTAGAAAACCCCAACGTGAGTACCATTTGTGGTTTACATCAGTAATGAAAACAAACACCGCGAGCGATTTGTTTTTCGCACGCGGCACATGACATTTGACCCGCAAGAAAACAAGTACATAAGCCCTTTGACAATATTCGCATCATTCAGCACCATTCGAGTAAGCACGCAGATCGATGTCTTATCCCCAAAATGAACAACACGAATGTTGCTCGAGGTATTGCTATGATCCAAAGCACGTTGGTTCGAGTGCTCCGATAGCGAGATCGTGGTAAAACGCTCGTATATTTTCAAAACTGGCAAGTTTGTGATGCTCTCGCGTGAGCATGAGAACTCGATCAAGAAGGCTTGATCTATTAAGGGTGTTCGGAAGGCTATGCGCCCGTTTGTAAAACAAAAGCTATGAACAATTACTGCTTCGTCGACTACTTGCCCAGCAGACAATAAAGACATTTGGAGCTCGTAACCCCCATTATGGAGAAGACTCGTCAAGCAGTGAAGAAGAGGTAATAGGAAGAGGTAGATCGTAAAGATGATGACGAACGAAAGAGTAAAGAAGATGATGAGGACGAGCAGACGAGAGGTGTTGGCAGTCTTCTTAGCGGAACAAATATGCGTGACCAATCGACCACGGAAGTGCAAGCGCTCGATACCTTTTCAAGGGATACCGACTACAACACATAGTAATGCACAGAAATATGAGTTTTTGGACGAAATTGAGGAGAACACAGCGGGTTCAAGCGATCATGCCAAGCTAATGCGTTCACTATCACATGCTGTCCATCAAAGCGTATTAGTCAACCGCTGACAAAATCCACTGATTAAGAATCGCACGTTCCATTGCCCAGCTCAGAAGCCACATTTTCGGATGTAATGGAGAACATGCCAGGTTTTGTAGCAACCGTGAAAAAAAGAAGCGGGCCGTTATGGGGCTTTGAGGAACGACGCAAGTCTTGGATGATAAGAGACCAGTTCCCTGACGTGTCAGAGAGATTTTCTGCTCGAGCCTGAACTCCAACGTTTGGTACCTCACGGCCGTTCAAGACGTTTGCTGAAAATCCCAACGTAGAAGGAGAGGCGCAACTAATCGGATGGCGGTCGTGCCTGCTCATCAGCTCGACCCTACGTCTTCTGAAAAGGTGTAAGCTCCGACCAAGTGGTTTTAGGGATAATTAGCGCTCGAAGTACTGTACAAATTGTTACATTAGATTCATTACGCAATGACATATTACCAAGCATTGCACGAACCAGTTCAAAATTGCGATGGTACCTAGTTTTCACTGCCAAAAGATGGACCTAAAAGAGCTGGCCTGCCTTGTTGAAGGAGTTAATCACAGTCTCGCGAATAATTAACCCAATGCTTTCCATTGCTCTCTCGTCCATGTCCCTTCTCTTCGTTGTTGATGTACGTGGCGGCTGCTTTCCTCGGTGACGAGTAGATAAAAGCTGGCGCACATAGCGCTTAAAAGGAGACATTACACGACGTCTAGTGATTGTGCCACGCCTGTTGCACCCCAGGTACAAATACAACAGGGGTGTCAAGGTCTGCAAACGCCGACATCACGCTCTCCATCCTGTGGACCTTCACCAGAATCTTGACAGAGGGTTCACTTACAACATACTTCCACACCTTTTCTATGTAATCGAGCATGACTGTCTCGTCAAACCAAGCATTCTCCTGGATGCAAAATGACGCTTCAGTCGGATCCACAAACTCGCTAACTTCATCTTCAGCAAGATTTCCTGGTGCTCCCTTTGAATATGGTAGCATACGATCATCAGCACAAACCGTAAAAGCAGCAGTGCATCGCTCATTATCGCTAGCACCGGCTATCGCTGGAAACATCGCTGCACCCTCAAACTCGACTGTTGTGTGAGCCCCATCGTTGTCATAGATTGATGTCTGATCCATGTTGAAAAGTGATCGTCGCTGGCACACATGCAGTCCATAATCCAGTGTAGTCTTGAGTAAAGAATCAGCAACCGTATCGACGAAATTCAAACAAATAATCTCCAGATCTTGTCGTGCAGTCCTTCCAGAGTGAGAAACGCGTCGAATCGTGAGGCGATTGCGTTGCATAAATCTCACACATAAACATATTGCACGCTTCTTCTGATGCTTCTATAAGCAGGTCGGGAAGCCAAGCCTTTGCTTGAACAATGATAAGCTGTCGTGTTACCATAATTTCGTCTTGACGCATGTCCTTAATGTGGACAAGCATCGGATCCTCAATAGGCTGCCATTTCGACACACGCTCACCGCCTCCGACGGTCAGATGTTTCGCCCTACTGCCGAGGCGCTTGTCGGTACTTGTACATGAAACTGCTGCCCTGAACACGGACCTCTGTACAACCACGACTGGAAAGGTTGAGCACTTGACCGAATTTGCCACACAGTACTGCCGCTGGGGGGGTGCTTTCTGCTGTATCCGCTTTGTATCCTTCGACGACCCGAAGCTTCTTCTCTCTAGTATAGGTGAGTGGCGTGCGGCCACGCGCCATGTTGTTGTTTGCACCGTAAAACCTCTTTTTTATTTTAACGAGAAACCATTGCACCACTCATGGTTGGTCCTCCAACAGTTTGTACCGGTACTTGCTCATAGTAATGTTGTGGTTTTGAATGCACTAACTGCGTGGTTTGAACGGTACTCAAAATCCCTTGACCTGCTAAAAATACACGGCTTGGAGTCACACTTGAATCAGTATTAGTACGAATGATTTCCTATAAAGTGTTTTATGGTGACAAGTTGTATCGTCGTAATACGGAAAAGAAGGCGGGCTGGAGTTTATTCCGTCGCCATTTTTTTTACTTTAGCAAAGAGTAGCCATGGTCGACCCAGGGTCTCAGTGACTTGAATTTTGCTTTCACATTTGAATTGATGCATTTACCTTTTTTTAGAATCTTATAAAATATGTACCTTATTTCGTACAAATTTTCGCCTTATTGTTGATTTTAGCTTTATGAAAACCTATTTTAGCAGTTTATGGCCGGGAATCGGGTACCTTAGCATTTTGATCATAACTTTTCACCAACAGCACATTTTGACCCGCTGTTTTCACCCCTTAAATTCTATTTTAGCCAGCGGTCATATGTGATATAGCGCTGTCCTTATCCAATCACTATTAAGGTCACACAGATAGAGGAAAGCGGACATTTAGATTCGTACTTATAGAGTTATGGCCGCTTTTTTGAGCTGCAAAAAGTATAAGGGAAGACAATGTTCAGGTACACACATCATTTTGAATTGGCACGGTATTGACGGCCATATTTTGCTGCGAAAAAAATCTGACCAATCATTCAACAGTTATCTGAAATTATGACACCTAATTGGACAGTCAGCTTACACCGCGGCTCATAATTCGTGAAACAAAAGTAAAATTGAGATTTCTCGGCCGCTACTAGGCCGATTTAGCTACTGTTTAGATATGTTGTACAGAAAGTAGAGAGAAAGACGAGGTATGTGTAATTAATCGCGATTTCGAGACCGTTCGACGCGCTTACATACAAGGGCCTGTTTGGGCTCCGGCTCATAAATGATGAAACAAAAACCATACAATTTTTAAGTCAAATAATGAATGTATTATTTTTTAGAGTGATGGTCACTATTTATTGACTGAATTTTAGTATTCATGATTCGCCGTGGTCTCTTGACCCCCGAAGAACGCGGGCGCATTCGCGGCCTATGTGAGCCCGGTATGTCTAGTTCGCTGTGAGTCTGAAAAGAGTCGCACACAGACATGTTCTTTGCATTTTTGTCTTCTTGGAGAACTTTAAAGAACGAGTATTGAAACACCTCTTTATTCGTCTAAGTATTCTGGCTTGCTTCTAATTTATCTTTACGCCCGAAACCTCGCGCACAGACACCTGCTTTATGCCCTGTCTTCTTGAAACAATTCTCATTATTCGTTTCTTAGGTATTCCGGCTTTACATCTACCGGTACATTGTGCTTTGCATAGGCCGCGAATGCGCCCGCGTTCTTCGGGGGTCAAGAGACCACGGCGAATCATTAGAAATCGAATACTAAAATTCAGTCAATAAATAGTGACCATCACTCTAAAAAATAATAATTCATTATTTGACTTAAAAATTGTATGGTTTTTGTTTCATTATTTATGAGCCGGAGCCCAAACAGGCCCTTGTATGTAAGCGCGTCGAAAGGTCTCGAAATCGCGATTAATTACACATACCTCGTCTTTTTCTCTACTTTCTCTACATCATATCTAAACAGTAGCTAAATCGGCCTAGTAGCGGTCGAGAAATCTCAATTTTACTTTTGTTTCACGAATTATGAGCCGCAGTGTATCACCGGTCATAATCTGGTGTCGGCGATAAACTGCTGAATCACGTTACAAAATATGGTGATCGCACTTTTCCGTTCTTTTTGGTAGTAGGTAAATGGTTTTGCAATTCAAATGTCATGTTTCTTCCTATTTTGCCGAAATACCTAGACAGCGCAATCTAACAGAAAACTTTGAGAAATGTGCTCATGCATGTGAAGCTATTGCGAAAATTAGGGTGACACCTCAGTGCTATCAGTACACGCATAATCTCATAAACCAGGTCATTTTCACGATGAAAATATGCCCACCAGAACAACTTGCAGATCAAATGTGGTTTACAGCGATTGCGCAATTGAAAGCTCTGGCGGTATATAACCAAATTCAGCCGGAGAACCGAGTTGAAGGATCGAAATTGACCTATTGTCTCCAGTGCATGGAAAAAGTATACGACGCACGCCGGGTAGCTCTCAAGAAGCAATCGTACAGACGAAGATCACAGTAAAGGCAACTATATTTAGAGGCTTACAGAGTAGCTAATAGTTTTAACACTAATTAGATAGAAGTACATCTTACTACTCATCTCATAAAACGCAGACAAGGATGACATTAGCGGGGAAGGTTCTCAAGTTGTTGAAGTGATAGCACGTTCCGCGTAGAAGTAGGGAAGGTAGAGGAAGAACTTTCTTGTAAGAAGGCGAAAATAATTATATTTTACTTTTATCAAGGACACTAAGCATTATGTCTGTAGAGACATTCACGTAGAGTTCCTATACTTCAGTAGAAACATGAACACTTAATATATATATGCACATATAAATGCAAGTGTAGTGGATTCAATGCCACTTATTCTCTTCTGTGTTTATTCTTCAAAGAGTACCAAGGGTAGTGTGTTTCTTTATTAGTTAAGAGAGGTATTTCTTATAAAGGGTAAATGTACTAAGACAAGCCATTTATTCCAACAGCCCCACTGGATTGGATGAGTACATTTTTGTAATTTAAAATTGACAGTTGTTCGTGTCGAGTGTTTGTTAATATACAGTGAAGAAGATATCCAAATATGAAAGCAGCATTAGACTGTTCAATCAGTTCTTAGTCATAACCCCGGATCTTGGTTACGCGGCAGTTTACTGCTGATAGCTCGGACCACCATGGCTAGAATTAGTTGAATAGTACTAGAATCTACGGGTCGTCATAGAAGCCATAATAAGGCTTAAAATTTAATATAATTAGTATCAATAATAACCCTAAATATTTGTTTAGATATATCAGATAACCAGGGAAAACCTTACATACTTTGCGTAGGAAAACCTTAAGCTGTTCAGCTTTTTATTTTATTTAAGTATGTCAATTTGGTTAGTAAACCAGGGAAAACCTCACATAGTTTGCGTAGGAAAACCTTATGTTGTTCAAGCTTTTCATTTTATTTAAAAATGCCAAATTAGGTTAGTAAACCAGGGAAAACCTCGCATAGCTTGCGTAGGAAAACCTTAACCAATTCATGCTTTTCATTTTTGATTAAGTATTTTAAATTTGGTTAAGAAACCAGGGAAAACCTCGCA
The DNA here is from genome assembly GCA_001887855.2 of Sclerospora graminicola. NCBI lineage: Eukaryota > Oomycota > Peronosporomycetes > Peronosporales > Peronosporaceae > Sclerospora > Sclerospora graminicola. The sequence goes on from MIQA02024366.1 coordinate 30,298, forward strand.
TATCTTGCGTAGGAAAACCTTAAGAGAATTGGTTGTCTGGTTTGTATGATTGCTTAGACATTCTGTCCCGAGTTGTAACACCAAGTTTATTTCTTAAATAAAGGAATTGAGGCTTTGGAAGTGCCTTGGTAAAAATATCAGCTATCATATCCTTTGTATTGCAATACGTTATAGTGAACTGTTGTTGTTCTACTTTTTCTTGTACAAAGTGATAGCGTATATCGATATGCTTAGATCTACCGTGCAATTCAGGATTATTTGCAAGTTTAATGCAACTTTGGTTGTCTTCGTGAATTACTGTTGGTTTTGTGGATCGAAATCCAAGTTCAATAAGCAGGGTCTTTAGAAAAATTACTTCCTGCATGCAATGACAGAGTGCAATATACTCAGCTTCCGTTGTGGATAGAACCACAGTATGATGTTTTCGAGAAAGCCAAGAAATCGGACTTTTACCGATCATTGTCACAAAACCACCAACAGATCGTCGAGTATCTGAGCAGCTCGCATAGTCAGAGTCTGAAAAAGCGGTAAGACTGTCCGTGAGTTGACGGGTAGTCTGCTGGATTGTTCCACCCAGAGTTAGTCCGTGGCTTGTTGTGCCATGCAGGTATCTGAAACCTCGAACTACTGCTTTCCAATGTTATTCGCCAGGGTTGGAGAGGTATTGACTTACTTCTCTCATGTAGTATGCAAGGTCAGGGCGAGTGCCTATCATAAGATACATGAGGCTGCCGACTGCCTCGCGATAAAATTTGATGCTCTCCAGGAATTTCGCGAGGGTTTGATACCACACACGGGGTGCCTGTTTGAGTCCATACAAGCTCTTCTTGAGCTTGCACACCAAATGCTCTTTTCCTGGGATTGTAAATCCTTCAGGTTGCTCCATATAAATTTCTTCATCAAGAAAACCATTGAGAAAAGCAGTCTTCACATCCATTTGGTGAATTTCATAGTTAAGGATTGCTGCAATAGTAAGAAGAAGACGAAGGACTTCCATTCGTAGCACAGGGGCAAAAATTTCTGTGTAGTCAATACCAAACTGTTGGAGAAAACCTTTTATTACTAATCGAGCTTTAAATCGATCTACTTCGCCGTTGCCGTTGTATTTGACAACCCAGACCCATCGGTTTCGAAGTACTTTCCTTCCCGATGGTCGAGGGACAAGTGTCCATGTGCCGTTATCATCATGAGACTTGATCTCGGATTGAGCAGCATTAAACCAGTCTTCAGCATGAGAAGATGTCTTAGCTTCGCGGAATGTACGCGGCTCGGCAATATAGCGAATAGCTAGAAGAGTGTAAATGAGATTGACCCGACGATGTTCGTCTGCAATATCCTCAGAACTATTTAAAAGAGGAACGGATTTTTCAAGGGGAACGTCATTTAGTTGATCTATGTCATCAAACTTGCGCTTGGTGCCTCGTTGGGATTGTTGTGTAATAAAACTATAGGTTTGCTCGTTTCGGTGCAAAGCATCAGCCAAGGATGGCAAGTACAGTGATGGAACTCCCGGCTTGGATGCAGCACTCTCTGTAGATTGATGAGTTACATTATAGGGTGTCGTAGGCAATATAATACGATCCGTAAATGGGGTAGTTTCATCCCTATTATGTTGTTCTAGCTCTGCTGATCGCTTTGACCTATCTAATCCTGATTCTGTCGGCAAAAATGTCAAAGATGGGAATACGGTTTCGTCAAAGGTAACATCACGGCTGTAGATAATCGTGCCAGTGGAAACATCAAGTAGTCGAAAACCACGCTTATGGTCGGGTAGACCGAGATACATGCATATAGTAGCACGCGGATCTAGCTTGTCCCGATGTGATTCTGGGACGTGGACAAAAGCTTTGCATCCAAAAACACGGAGGTTCATGACGGAAGGTTTCTTGTCATACCAAAGCTCATAAGGCGTTTTGTTATTCGTAACAGAGCTGGGGGTCATGTTCACCAGGTCGGTAATGTGGCGAACGCATTCAGCCCATAATCCACGAGGTAATTTTCCATCAAATAGGGTAGCCCGAACGCGTTCCATATAGGTACGCATTCTTCGTTCAGCTACGCCATTCTGTTCGGGTGTGTATGCCATTGTAAATTGCGTTTTGGTTCCGTATTTTTTCCACAACGTTCGACCAAGTTTTTCATACTCCTTCGCATTGTCAGCTTGAAGAGTTTTAATTTCAGGGTCATATTAATGGACGTATATTGGATAGTGTGAACATCAGAGCGAAAAACATTAAGCGCCTTGCAGCGAAAGTCTTCGTAGCATTCAATAATTCTGAACGAACTTTGATAATATATGTGACTGCGAAACGCGTACAGTCATCAATAAAGATTAGAAAATAGCGACAACCGGTTAGACTTGGTGTCGGCATTGGACCACATACATATATCACTATGAACTTTTTCAAGAGGGAATTTTGCACGTTCAACAATTTTATTTAGATTAAATGGTTGACGGTGTGACTTTGCTAGTGAACATGAAGAACATGTAATATCTAGTTGCGATCCTACTCCATCGAGTTCGTGATCGATGATCGCTTCATTCTTAGGCAAAGCCTGTAATATACGAAAGTTAGGATGACCCATTCGTTTATGTAAACGTAAAATGGCTGACTTACCATGAAGGGTGATCAGAGCCGTCGGGTTACTGGTGGATGTCGACTTCGGACTTGCCATGAATTGGTACAAGTCGGCATGCGTGGCAATTTTGGCCTTCACGCTAAAATGTTGGCTCGTATTAATCGCGCATTGCATGCGATTAAAAGAAAAGCGAAAGTCTTCCTTCACAGCCGCAGGCACCGAAAACAAATTGAACTTGATTTCGGGCGCGTAGAGGACGTTGCGCAGTATGAGCGTCTGAGGTCGTCCCTTGGAATCAATGACCTTGAGGGAGATATCACCAATCGCAAGGATCGGGATTTGGTTCTTCCCACCCACAGTGATCCAGCCTGTGTAAGGCGTTGTCGTCGTGAACCACGCTTGGTTATACGTCACGTGGCGCGTACAACCAGAGTCGATAGTCCAGACCGGATCAACATCCGTGGGAGTCATTTTGGCTGTTAAACCGAACGTCGACACAGTAGCGGCGGTAATTGCAATCATCGCGCTGTTGTTGTGACGGGACTGATGGTATCTGTTGTTGCCTTGGTTGAAATTGCTGTTCCCACCATTGTAGCCACCGTTACCATTATTGTAAGCATCACTGCTACCATTGAAGGTGCGCTGTGGGTTGTAGCCGGAATTACCTTGGCTGTTTCCACGACCAGAATTGCGGTTGCCTTGACCGTATTCACGCTGACCAAAATTACGTCTGCCCCCGTTACCGTTGCGGTTGGTGCCACGCGAGTATGGGTGCTGACGATTGCTGTGAACATTGGTCGAGTTGCGTCGGATGCTCATGTTATTGCTCGGCAACTTGAAGTTGGTAGGGATAACCGTGTTTGGTTTTACCTGACCAATCGACATGTGCTTCACCAACACTCGGCACGTAGCCATCGTGTGGTTTGAGCGATCACAGTACGAGCATATGCGTTGACTGTCAGTGCTCGTACCCACAAGGGCTTGAGCACTTGCAACAGGAGCATTTGATACCAGAGCACGTTCATTCTGGGTTTCAATACTTTCGGGTGTACCCCGGGATAGCGCGAATCTCTCTTGCGCGAGTTTCTTGGTCACATGGGACTCCAAGTTACTCTTAAGCTCTCGAAGAGGCAAGATTTCACGGTTTCCGCGCCAAATGCGCATCTCACTCTCCCACGATGCAGGCATCGCGTTGAAGAGGAACACAGAGAAGACATTATCGTCAAAACTGTTGTTCAGTACGGTATTAAGACCGCTCATGGCGTCTTCGTACTTGAGAATGAACTCTGTCATGTCATCACCTTCCTGGTAACGAGCATTGTACAGGTAGTTCATAATGCCGTAGGGATCACCGTAAGCCTTGGTGCCCTTGTATCGATCGCATATGGCTTGAAAAATATCGTAAGCCTTGTCGAAACCCTTGACAATTCTGATATGCTTATCGTCAAGCGTCTTCATCAAGAATGACTTGACTTGAGCATTCAAGCGACGCGTCTGAGCAGCAGCAAGGAGAATCTTGTTTCTCGCTTTGGCTTTAGCCTTTGCCTTGGCTCGCGCCTTGGCTTTTGCTGCTTTTGCTCTTGCCTTGGCAACCTTCCTGGCATTCAGTGTTCCAAAAGATTCAACTTGAGCAGAAGCTGGGAGCACAGGAGTTGCAGGCTTAGAGACATCGTCGTTTCCATCTTGAACTGCCGAATCCTCTATGGTGAGTCGGCGGACGTCGGTCGATGCAACAAAATCTTCTTCATCGTCGTCAAGTTCTTGATCCGGTTCCACATTTTCGTCCTGCGAGTCATTTTCTTCAACATAGTTGGAATCCGAATCTGGATCATCGTCGGTGTCCGAAGCCATGTCCTCGTCGTCATCGTCAACGACTGGGTTTAGCTCGTAGTTGGGGTCTTCAATGAATCGAAGCAGGTTCTTCCCGTCCAGGTATGCTTGAATCCGGGTCTTCCAGACGTCAAAGTTGTCGGACCCGGTCAGGCGAGGAAAATCGGATGAGGTGGAGCTTGGGCTCATAACCTGTTGAAGTGATAGCACGTTGCGCGTAGAAGTAGTGAAGGTAGAGGAAGAACTTGCTTGCAAGAAGGCAAAAAGAATTATATTTTACTTTTATCAAGGACACTAAGCATTATGTCTGTAGAGACATTCATGTAGAGTTCCTATACCTCAGTAGAAACATTAACACTTAATGTATATATGCACATATAAGTGCAAGTGTAGCGGATTCAATGCCACTTATTCTCTTGTGTGTTAATTCTTCAAAGAGTATCAAGGGTAATGCTTCTTTATTAGTTAAGAGAGGTAATTCTTATAAAGGGTAAATGTACTAAGACAAGCCGTTTACTCCAACAATAGTTTACTCTAACACAAACAGGTTACGAGTGGATTATAATTTTGCAGTGACTCGAATTTCCAAACCCATTACCCCTATTCATCACTTTATTCTTCTCGCAGAGTTCAAATTGTTAACTTGCACACGTGGTATTGCCGTATCAACAAGGTTAAAAATAGAAATCGACTTGTTCTGAGTCAGAAGGGTCAGAAACTCTGACCTTTTTACAGGAAAACCGCAAAATGTGAGACACAGAGTGCAAATTAGAGAAACAAGGAACGAGGAATGGTCACGAAAGAAAAGGAGAATGTTATTCGACGATCTTTAGAACCATTGGCTCCAGTTATCATATACAGTGTTTGCCAATTCCGCTGCGCCCTCCACGTTATCCTTGACAGGAGAGTTGGGTGACGAGAGTAACTTCTCTCGTATCACTGCCAACGTTTCGTCTTGATTCATCTGAACTTGGCGACTACTGTGCACGAAGCTCACCCACACGTTTAGAAGTGGGTCGTCCAAGACGTTTTCGGCTTGGTCGAGCTTTAGAAGAGTGAAAACTTTGTCAAAATCATAATTTTTGCCCTCCCAAAACCAACGCTGAAGGACCTGAAGACGAAGCGCAGCAGCTTTCATTTTTCTTTCGCCGCTGTTCATACCTGCAACAAGAATACTTGCCAACTCGTGGTCATTGTAGTAATGAGTTAAGACCGAAAATATGGTCGTGTCGAGACTATTGTACCTTCTGTGGAGGACTGTGTACCAAGCGATAAATCGCGGGTCTTCAAATAGGTCATCTCCAGCATTATGGAGGTCCAGAAAAGCAAACAATCTTTTGGGGGATTTTGTAAGCTTTCGCACACCATTCCATCGATTTTCGTGGAACTCCTGTGAGGTTGTGGCTGATATGGTGATACCCTTTTGTCTTAGTTCTGAAATGATTTCATTAAGAAGCAGTCTTTCTTCTTCGATGTGCAAACTGTCATCAGTTGTAGGGTCATGTCGAAGATTCCGAGCAATGGATCCATTTCGTGCCACATCCAGCGTATCGTCATCGTATGCCACAGGTTTGGCAAATATCACACAAGTCCATGCTAGCAGCACCACAAGAAGGAGTAATATTGCATGAACCAATCGCATGTTTCGACTAATGAGAAAAAGATATTGTAACGACAATATTGTAGTCTCAAATACCCCTTCCTAAGTCGATTTACTGGATTAGACTATGGCATAGTGTATACGTGAGTGACGAGCTTCCTCCCACTTCTTCGTACCAAGCATCTGGCGTCGCCAGAAGATTTTCCAGGTTCCACTCGAGACACTTGCGAAACTGCTCTGAAAAGAGCTGATAGATCATATGAAGGATCCAATGCGTGGAGGCCAGGCGCATCAACTTTTGCAAGTGTGTTTTTTTGGAAACTTTTTTCTTCCTTGACCGCAATCAGAAACAACAACGATTGCATCATCCACCAATGTCACACGCTGCTGGCGGCCGTCATCGTATCTCCGTCTTTGTTCACAAGCTGGAACTACATTACGCGTGCCATGGGCGGTTTCGTCTGCGCTACCACTTCAGGAGCCTAAAGGAGACTATGACATACGTTACCCTCGCTCATGACGTAAGCCAAATGGATTATTTTTGATGGCGTGATGGAGTCATTTGACTCAATCGTCTCAATTAGAGTGCTGGAAACTGGAGCAAAATGTTTTTTGTTCTCGAATTTTGTAGTGTAGACGAGATTGTCTGTGTCGCGCGTAGTGTGGCTCGAGCTTTTGAATGTGAATGGAAAGCAAACAACGTCCGCTGACCTGTACTAATTGGTGGTCGGTAAAGCAACTCAAATGGTTGAGAATTCAATTTACATACGCGCTAAAAAATAGTCGAAAACTTTTACGATGACTCAAAGCAAAATTAAGGAGCGCACTAATTTTAAGGGACACTACGTAAAATGAATAAGGGAGACATTATCCCCACCGGAGTTTTTATTATCCCCACCGGAGTTTTTTTTATCCTCGGGATAATATAGATTACAAATAGTGTGGACCACAAATTAATATTTGTCCCTGCTCTGTGAATCATTCTACATGTATCAGCTTCTATGCGGTGATGCAAA
>MIQA02024367.1:0-40625 GCA_001887855.2 Sclerospora graminicola
ACTTTAGTAAAGACTAATTAATTTGTTAATTAATCGACCACTTAAGTATATATATTAATATATATACTTATGGCTACCTGTGCGATAGAAGGTAAGTTTAAGAGTGAATATATTTAAGGTTGGTTAAGAGCTAACTAGTATAATTAGACCTAGACTAATCATAGTAACATGTAGTATAAAACTGATCTAATGATATTTTTATCATTAGATTACTTGTTAGATTCGATAATATCAGAATCTGTTCTCAAAGTGGATTATGACAACTTATAATCCAATATTCACATTTCAGGTATTAAGTCTGAAATTGAACTGTGATATTTCTACTTAAATATCACTTATGTAATGGCACCCCATTACATCACCCCCCACTCAAGCTGGTTGGCCAATAATATAAAGTAATATTGGCCAATCGAATGGTGGCACTTGTTGGTCATAACGATATTTTGTTATTAACCTCAAACGACCATAAGAGAACAAATGGTCGGCAAACGCAGCGGCGCTCTTAAGGGCGCTGCCGATACTGCGAAAGCAGCCTCCACCTCTGCATCACGTGCAGAGGTGTCATCGAATGCCGACGCTACGAATGTAGCGTCGAAGAGAAAGACAAAGCCGAGAGACCCATTGTCTCTCGTAGTAGACGCTGCGGAAGCAGTGTCTAAGAGAGGGCGGGAAGATGTCGCGAATGCAACATCTTTCATGCCTCCACCTGCCGTAAGGCGGGTGGCTAAGAAGCCCAATTCGCTCTTCGGAGAGTCATCTGACTCCGAGGAAGAGGGCGAGGACGACACCGTCCCTGCCAACGATTCTAGCGAGCTTAAGCCCGCTAGAATTGCTTCGCCGTTAAGTGATGGCGAAGTAGAGTCTGACGCCGTCGATTACGACAGCGACAACTCCGTCAAACGGTGGTATGAGGAGCGTAAAGCTCCTCCTGGTCCTCGTCATTCGCCTGGTCGTAGCGAAGACGACTTTGAGGTGGCAGGTGGTGCTCCACCTGCCAAGAAACAACGCGCAGAAGCGGCTTACGCTGCTTCTGAATCACCATGTTGTACGGAACGCCATGTTCCGTACAAAGTGGGGTTTTGGACCCCAGCATGGACACTTGCGCCCGGAAGTGGTGGGCACACCAAGCGCGATTGTCAATATCCATTATTTGACATCAACGCGCTTGATGATTGCGAAGACCTTCGCAATCATCATTTTGATCGCAGTACCGACGATAGACGTCGGTACTTCATCGAACTTTTCTATCAGGCTCGTTATTATACGAACCGGAAAGGGTCGCGAAAGAATAAGGACGTCAAGGACGCCCTAACTCAAAGTTGGAATGCCTTTGTTGAAAATTACAACAAAGGTCCCGACGACTACGTGAGCAAAATTCACGTAAACCGCGAGCGCTTCTTAAAGCACTCACGCTCAAGTAAAATGGAGTTTATCCATTTTACTTGCATTAGAGAAGGACTCTCTTGCGGAGTTCCTTCTACAATGAAGTGTCCGTGCTGTCCCACGGGAGCTCCTCGTCCTACTGATAAGGAGCTTAGAGGGTACCGAGGTTTCTCAGTACCCGCTAGTGTTAAGAGCCTCATCGATGCTCTTAAAGCATCGGTACCTAGTACCGAAGCTAAGCAGCCACCAACACCTAGTGTTGATGTGCCGCCAGCATCAACACCTAGTGTTGACGCTTCTTTTGAGTTTGAGGAGAAGTTTCCTTCTCAAACTCCTGCACGAGGTCAGGGGCATCCGCCCTTAGCACCTCAATCGGTTCCCAAGAGTTAAACCCTTGGGAATACCCCAACCAGCGTACCAGGTACTCGGTACGCTGCCCCTTCTTATAGGGAACCGAGCGCTTCAATAGTAAGCGCTCGAGAATGTAACGCTTGTTCCCCTGATTATCAATCAGGGGCGGCGGGGATTGGTAATTCCCTCGGCGTTGTTGTTGCGGAGCATGGTTACCAGCTCCACAAGCTCCAGAGACACTGTAACGCCTTGAGCGACGACATGTCTCACTCGATGAAGACATATCGTTGTCATCGAGACGAGATTCGCGACATTCTGAGCGCGCATCTCGTGATGCAGCAGAAGAATGATCTTCTGCTGGTCGAGATTGATCGACTAAAGTCGGAGATGGAAACTCTCCAGACTTCGCCCAATCGGTTGGAGACCGATTACAAGTCTCTCTTGGGAGACTTGAAAAAGGGCGCATGGCCGCGGGAATGTCCCTAAAGTAAGGCATTCCCCTTAACACTTTGGACCTTGAAGGGTCAATGAACTTACGGAGCAACTTCCCGTGTAGGGAAGTTCTGATTGCATGTGTAGGCAAATTAGTTGTAGTTAACATAACTAGTTCACCTTTTGGAAAGGAATTGTTTTTTCCTTGCAATTTTTTCCCGCATTTTGCTTCTGCCTTGTTCCAAAAGCGGAACAAAGTGCATCTTTTACTATAGCTGTTATTACAGCTTGGGGGCTGTTAATACGAATTCAATCTACTGCTTTATTAGCAGTAGATGGGTTGTTTTCATTGTCTGCAGCCATTGCTGCAGACACATATTCCGCATAAGCAGCTTCAGTTTCTGAAGCTGCTTGAGTTTCTTCTGTGTTAACAGTAGAAGACTCATCAGTTTCTTCGCAAGTTGCAACTGCAACTTGCGCATCGACTCGCTCAAAATTTGAGCGGGTCCCTCCCCCACTTAGATTTGGTGTACCGCCAAGTAAAGCTGGGGTTCGTGGATGCCTTAAGGCATTCACGTAGAACGGTGTATGCTTAGTAGAAGTATGTACCGAGTTATTTATGGCAAACTCAGTGAGTGGCAAATAGTTACTCCACTGCTTGAAGGCATGCGCGTATGAACGCATCATGTCTCCGAGAACGCGGTTAACGCGTTCAGTCTGCCCATCCTTTTCCGGTGGTCCGCAGTTGACATCTTCAACTGCGTGCCCAATAACGAGAATGATTCTTGCCTGAAACATCCTGTGAATCTCGGATCACGATCCGAGATTATCTTTTCCGGCATTCCGTGTAAACGGAATACCGTATCAACGAATATCCGCGCCGTTTGCGCAGCGCGTTCTTGGCTGCTTTGTAGGCAAGAACGGAGTCCGCCCCGATCCGGAAATGATCAGGGTGATCGTTGAATGGTCTACGCCAAACAACGTCAAGGAACTTCGAAAGTTTCTTGGATTGGCGACATACTTGCACAAATATTCGTGCAATTATGCCGGCTTAATCCGACCTCTTTCTCAATTACTTAAGAAAGATGTCGAATGGCACTGGGATACCCAGTGCCAAGATGCTTTTGATGCAGTCAAGCGTAGCTTCACTGAAGCTCCCGTCTTGGCAATAGCCGATAACGAGCGATCGTTTCACGTCGTTTGCGATGCGAGCGATTTTGCAGTCGGCTGTGCCTTGATGCAGCGCGATCACGATCATCGTGATCGCGTAATCTTCTACCAATCGCGTCAGTTGCGCCCAGCCGAGCGCAACTATCCAGTGCATGACAAGGAACTCCTTGCCATGAAGTATGCACTGGCAAAGTTTCGGATCTATCTCTTAGGAGATAGACCGTTTGTGGTTTACACGGACCATGCGTCGTTACGCACGGCCGTGAATTCACCACACATCTCTCAAAGAATCGCACGTTGGCTGTCATTCTTTGCGGAATACAACTTCACGGTTGAATACAAACCGGGAAAGTTGAACGTGATAGCGGATGCGCTATCACGACGCCCCGATTACGAGACGAAACCGTCCGTAATCGAGGCAACCAGTGCAAACGCAATACGTTGCACTGCTCTGTCGTCGCCGCTTGTGCGACAAGTACGTCAAGCGTACGAAACAGACGAGGAAACTCGCCTACTGATCGATTGCTTAAGTGATCAATCTGATCGGAAGTGCAAGGAACTTCCAGAGTTCCTTCGCGCATGCGTGCATCGTTATCGATTGCACGATGGTCTGTTGCTTTATTGCACAGACCAAGAAGATGTTAGTCGCATCGTCGTTCCAAACGACGATGATCTCAAACATCAGATACTGTTTGAGTATCATGATGCACCGATTTCGGGGCACCAACGTCGAGATAAGACGTATGCTTCTCTCGCACGCGATTTCTACTGGTGTAACCAGTATAAATGGGTACGCAAGTACGTACGCGCTAGCGAGATTTGCCAGCGCGTCAAGCCTGCGCACTGCGCAGGCTACCCTCCAAACTCTGCCGGTTCCGACAGAGTGTTGGAAGTCCATTTCCATGGACTTTATAATCGGTTTTCCGCCCGATTACAGTCGGAAGACAGGAATAGTGGTCTTTGTGGACCGCTTCTACAAGATGGTTTATCTTGCTGCAGTGTCAGCGAATATCGTCGGGAAAACATAGTCTCGGATCGAGATCCGAGATTTACAGGACGATTCTGGCAAGAAGCGTTTTCTTTGTTGGGCACGCAGTTTGCGAAGAGACTAACGAGTCTTCTACTGTTAACACAGTAGAATCTTAAGCGGTTTCAGATACTGAAGCTGCTTATGCGGAATATGTGTCTGCAGCAATGGCTGCAAATAATGAAAACAACCCATCTACTGCCAATAAAGCAGTAAATGAATTCGTATTACAGCGCCAAGCTGTCATACGCTATGTAAAAGATGCACTTGCTTCCGCTTTTGACAAGCAGAAGCAAAATGCAGATAAAAATGGAAGGAAAAACACAAATTCCTTTCAAAAAGGTGAATTAGTTATGTTATCTACAACTAATTTGCCTACACATGCAATCAGCAACTTCCCTACACGGAAGTTGCTCCCTAAGTTCATTGGACCTTTCAAGGTCCAAAGCGTAAAGGGGAATGCCTATACATTAGACATTCCCGCGGCCATGCGCCTTCACCCAACGTTTTACGTTGGGAGGCCCAGCCGTACCGATCGTCTACGTCTTCGGACGAGACGCATCGCCACGGCGAATGCCGTGCTTCTTCAAGTCTCCCAAGAGAGACTTGTACAATCAATCGGTCTCCAACCGATTGTGAGAAGTCTGGAGAGTTTCCATCTCCGACTTTAGTCGATCAATCTCGACCAGCAGAAGATCATTCTTCTGCTGCATCACGAGATGCGCGTTCAGAATGTCGCGAATCTCGTCTCGATGAGAACGGTAAGTCTTCATCGAGTGACACATGTCGTCGCTCAAGGCGTTACAATGCCTCTCGAGCTTGCGGAGCTGGTAACCATGCTCCGCAACAACAACGCCGAGGGAATTACCAACCCCCGCCGCCCCTGATTGATAGTCAGGGGAACAAGCGTTACATTCTCGAGCGCTTACTATCGAAGCGCTCGGTTCCCTATAAGAAGGGGCAGCGTACCGAGTATCTGGTACGCAGGTTGGGGTATTCCCAAGAGTTTGACTCTTGGGAACCGATTGAGATGCTAAGGGCGGATGCCCCTGACCTCCTGCATAAGTTTGAGAAGGAAACTTCTCCTCAAACTCAAAAGAAGCGTCAACACTAGGTGTTGAAGCTGGCAACACATCAACACTAGGTGTTGATGGCTGCAAAGCTTCGGTACTAGGTATCGATGCATTAAGAGAATCAATGAGGCTCTTAACACTAGCGGGTACCGAGAAACCTCGGTACCCTCTAAGCTCCTTATCAGTAAGACAAGGAGCTCCCGTGGGACAGCACGGACACTTCATTGTAGAAGGAACTCCGCAAGAGAGTCCTTCTCTAATGCAAGTAAAATGGATAAACTCCATTTTACTTGAGCGTGAGTGCTTTAAGAAGCGCTCGCGGTTTACGTGAATTTTGCTCACGTAGTCGTCGGGACCTTTGTTGTAATTTTCAACAAAGGCATTCCAACTTTGAGTTAGGGCGTCCTTGACGTCCTTATTCTTTCGCGACCCTTTCCGGTTCGTATAATAACGAGCCTGATAGAAAAGTTCGATGAAGTACCGACGTCTATCGTCGGTACTGCGATCAAAATGATGATTGCGAAGGTCTTCGCAATCATCAAGCGCGTTGATGTCAAATAATGGATATTGACAATCGCGCTTGGTGTGCCCACCACTTCCGGGCGCAAGTGTCCATGCGGGGGTCCAAAACCCAACTTTGTACGGAACATGGCGTTCCGTACAACATGGTGATTCAGAAGCAGCGTAAGCCGCTTCAGCGCGTTGTTTCTTGGCAGGTAGAGCACCACCTGTCACCTCAAAGTCGTCTTAGCTACGACCAGGCGAATGACGAGGACCAGGAGGAGCCTTGCGCTCCTCATACCACCGTTTGACGGAGTTGTCGCTGTCGTAATCGACGGCGTCAGACTCTACTTCGCCATCACTTAACGGTGAAACAATTCTAGCGGGCTTAATCTTGCTAGAATCGTTGGCACGTCCTCGCCCTCTTCTTCGGAGTCAGATGACTCTCCGAAGAGCGAATTGGGCTTCTCAGCCACCCGCCCTACGGCAGGTGGAGGCATGGAAGAAGTTGCATTACAGACATCTTCCCACCCTCTCTTAGACACTGCTTCCGCAGCGTCTACTACTAGAGACAGTGGGTCTCTCGGCTTTGTCTTTCTCTTCGACGCTACATTCGTAGCGTCGGCATTCGATGACACCTCTGCACGTGATGCAGAGGTGGTGCCTGCTTTGGCAGTATCGGCCGCGCCCTTAAGAGCGCCGCTGCGTTTGTTGACCATTTGTTCTTATGGTCAGAAATGAGTTATAACAGAATATCGTTATGACCAACAAGTGCCACCATTCGATTGGCCAATATTACATTATATTATTGGCCAACCAGCTTGAGTGGGGGTGATGTAATGGGGTGCCATTACATAATGATATTTAAGAAGAAATATCACAGTTCAATTTCAGACTTAATGTCTGAAATGTGAATATTGGATTATAAGTTATTTTCCACTTTGAGAACAGTTTCTGATATCATTATCGAATCTAACAAGTAATCTAATGATAGAAATATCATTCAGACCAGCTTTATACTACATGTTTGTATGATCAGTTACAATTTACTTATAGTTATTAACTCTAAACAACTCATAATATATTCACTCTTAAACTTACCTTCTATCGCACAGGTAGCCTTAAGTATATATATTAATATATAACTTAAGTGATCGATTAATTAACAAATTAATTACTTCCTCTGTCCCAAAATATAAGGCAGTTAATTTTCCAAAATTCTCGATTAAGGCTCCCAGAAACTACTGCATGCTGTTGATTGAAGGAATAGAAAGCGCTTTTATTGTTGATTGGCGGGGTTTTTGGTGCGAGCCGATTGACGCTCTAGATCATGAGATATGACGAGCAAAAGTTGGGATTCCCAAGCCTCCACATTTTAAAAATGACGCAGCGCCGCTCATAACCCTCACAAAAGCGCAAGAACTTGACCACAGACGAGCGCAGAGCCGTACTTGCCCGTATGTATGCGGCGGCCACGAAACTTTGCCTTCCAAGGGGAATTGTGCCTGCTTTATCCGTCAAGTTTGACTGTTCCGAACGATCGCCTTCCGCCGTTGGAAATGACGAGAGAGGAAATCCAAACGGGCTCCATACACGTCGGGGAGTGTGAGAGACGTGACAGACCACGCTTAAACGGCGAATTAGCAGCGAAAATCTCGCCAAGACCATCGTACTTTTGCCTCCATGCACGAACCAACGTTCGCACTTTAGCGGAGCTTGTGGGTATAATTAAGCCAAGTCTGCATCGATACTCTGCCCTATATTTTGGGACATGCTTAACTGTCGACTGCGCCTTATATTTTGGGACGGAGGAAGTAGTCTTTATTAAAGTTTATCTAAGGTAAACTAAGGAGGACCAAATTTTTATTTGGTCCTACTCAAATTGCACGCTTCCTCACTGCAATCTTACAGTGTAAGCCGCGTAACAGTTGCCCTGTTACATTCGGTGACTATGCTTGCTTCAGCAAATAGGAGTAAATTATGCTTAGGATCATTGAAAGCTTTTTAAAGAAAAACAAGTTATAGTAGCCGAAGGAAAAATATCTAACCCCACTCTATATTCATTCTTCCAATTAAAGTGTTCTTCTGAAACAATGATCACACAAATTCTTGTACAATGGTATCGAATGCGAACTTGAGAGTGCATAAGTACAAAACTTACTATTATAATTGCAATCAAAAAGAGTGGTACTATAAGTTATGGCACAAAAATTGTCCTACTTGGGGTGGTATTTGTATATTTACGTTTACGTTAGCAAATGAGTGCATCACAGACACCGTAAACGAAGGTGATGTCCCGCATGACAAGGAACTTAACATACAAAAGTTCAATACAAGTACATGTACTAAAGTACGGTATTGACAAGATAATTGCGATCATTTACATTTACACTATATATTCGGCTATGTCCGAATAGGTGCCCATATCAATTTTAGGTGGTGCCCTTAGTGTTTCCCTAAGAAAAATAATATTACAAATAAAAAATATGGATAATTTAATAACATATTTATAAATAATTTTAATATAATTAACGAAAAAGGGACTCGAACCCGCGTCGGGGTGGTTGGGTTAAAAAATTTTGTGTAAAATATCATATGGTTCGTGGTAAATATGACTTATTATTCTAAAAAACATCAAGATTAAAAAAATATTTAACAGTGTCGTCGACAGCATCGAGGACATTTTTCTTAATAACTTTTTTGCTACTTTGTTGTTTTATTTAAAATTTTCAGGATACGTGGCGCGTGCGTTGTACTCCATATGTGGGGATTTTAAGAAATATTCGCTTGAATCTCGCTGCAGAACCTTATAAATAAAGAATCCCCCTAACCTGATAGCTATCGAAGCCAATCAGAAGCCACGATTTGAACTACAAGAAAATATAAACTGTAAGATATTATATGTATAATATATGTAGTGTGCCCCATAAAATGGGGTTCACCAGTGCTAAAACCGGGTATTGAATCCGTAAAGCAAGATGGCAACGTTTTCGTGAAGATTGTGAGCCGTACCTTGGTTGGAACGCATTGGAAGTGACATAGGTGTAAGACTGAAAAGATGGAGCCGAAGCGACTGATGCATGCCGCAAGGGATGACTGTCGTGAAGCGCTCAACTATGTTGTTAGAAGCAGAGGGCGATCGATCACGAAAAAAGAGCGCTTGGATATTCTCGCTGCATCCGCCAATTTACGGTCGGGTGCAGTAAAACTCAGAGCGAAGGAGTCGATAGACGTCAAGGTTGGTAGACTTCTCGGTCGATCAAGCAAAACGGTGTATAATACATGGTCAACATTTCAAAGCGATGGAGCCGTTTATGTTGCCCAGCCCCCTGCTAACCGCAGCCAGAGGCCTACTCGAGTACTCTCTACCGTTCATCTACAAGCTTCCGTGCGCTCGTTCATTCAGAAGCGCTGCGAGACACGCACTCGCACTGTTGCGAGGGACGTCTTGCAACATTTAGTCGCGTGTGATCTCCTTCAAGTCAATGATGGCGACGAAAGGGCTGCCTTGAGAGCTGTCCAGCGTTTTGTAAAAAAAAGCTGGTTTTAAACGCGGAAAGCCCACACAGTCCAACTACAAAATATCGGATGATCACAAGCGCAAGCGTGACGAGTACGTGAAATGCATGCTCGCAGAAAACGCCAGTGAATTTAGAGACGTGTAGCTTGATGAAAGTTTTATCCATGTGAATTACGCGCGTCATGATGACTCGCTATACGATCCTGTCAATCCGAACGTGCCGAAGGCAAATCACAAAGGCCTCAGATTATGCTTTATTGCTGCAATTGTAGATCGGGATCGCTCACGCACTGTATCAACCAACGATGGCAACACGCAAAAGGTTGACGGTGACATGTACGGAGCCTTTTTGCTCACAGAAACAATCCGAATCTTTAAGGGAGGGAAGCAAACCAAAGATTATCACGGCATATTTGATCACGAGTATTTTTCAAACTGGATGGATCAATTTCTTGCCGCTCTCCAGGCTCGAGGGCTCAACAAGTGTCGCATCATCATGGACAATGCCAAGTACCATAAAGCCCTTCCAGATTGTGTACCACGCAAGAAGCACAGGAAAGTCATTCTTCGAAATACATGTGAGGAATTTGGAATTCCGGTTCTGATTTCAGATACCAAAAATATTATGTGGGATAGACTCAGCTTGTACATCCAAAAAAATATCCTGCCGGTGATTGTTGAAAAGGCCAAAAGTGAAGGTCACGAAGTGATCTTCACCCCACCCTGCTACTCGGATCTTCAACCGATCGAATACGTGTGGGCTATCGTAAAAGGCGAGGTCGGCCGGCAGTACACAACTGAAACCAAGTTATCAGATCTGGAGCCGCGCCTTAGTCACGCGCTCCATGGCGTCATGCCCGAGACCGTACAGGGATGCATTGAAAAAACGAGAGCCCGTCTTTTTGAACTTCGAGATCACATTCTCGTCACCGACGATATGAGCTCGAGCGAAAGTGAAGGAAGTGAGATAGATTGCATGAGTAGTGAAGGGTGCTCAGAATAATTTCCACATTAATAAAGTTGAAGCGCACCATTCATCTAATCGTGCTTTTGTCACATGCTGAAGATTCACTTGGTAGAAATTTTCAGCAACATGCTCAAACGTCAAAAGCGAAATGGAAAAGTCTATTTAGTCTTAATCACTATTAGCTGCTACGAATTTCCTGAGAACTGTCCAAATTTCCTGAGAACTGTCCATTACCTAAGGATGTTGGTTACTTCGGATCAAGATTAACTGCTCGTAAAAAATTGATGATTGTGCGTCCATCTTGTCTCTTGAAACCCTTTACCCTCTCTGTTATCCTTGCGAGCCCGCTCAGTAGCTCGCTTACCTTTGCCTGGGAATTTGTGCCATGTGCCCTTTCTCGCATTCGTATATCTGTCCGCCTGGACTTCTTCTGACGTAGCACCAGTGGTGCTGTCGTCCGATCCTGCTTCTTCATGCTTCTCGCATCCTTTGACTCGATGTCCTTTGAACTCAGGTGAAAGTATCGTTTTTTCTCCTGCTCTTGCCCGTTAACAGGCGGTGTTCCTCCTTTGTTAGCAATTTCTAATTGCAGATTTACGCCTATGAGTGGTATCCCCGCAGGCACTTCCCACTCTTGAGCTTTCCCCTCTGGGTAGCATCGGTATGATTCCTAGTAGAGCCGAGGTTTGGTGGCGCTACAGGCTCACCCTCTCCCCCGTGCATCGTCCCCAGAGCATTCCTCTTTGCGGTCCTTCTTCTACACTGTGAAAGTGCATCTTAAATCCTGGATGTGACGGCCTCGCAGGCCCTTTTTCACACCCTGCCTTACCTCCGGTAATCGCAACCTGTGAGTTCACTGATGGTCGAAGGTGTGGTGGCCCCGCAGGCTCTTCCACACCCCCAAGCATCCTTCCCAGAGATTGCATCTTTAAACCTGGCTGTGATGGCCCCGCAGGCTCTTCCTCACACCCTGTCGTGACTCCGTGATTCGCGGAGTTTGAGTGCCCAATTGGTTCTTGGTGTAGTGGCCCCCTAGGCTCTTCCAAACCTCCAAGTGATTTCCTCTTTGTCGTGGGAACTGGCTCTTTGTGAAGCCAGCCCCGAATATCCTGAGCATACGTCACCGCCGCCCGTATCGCTGCTGGCGGTGAGCCTGCGCGCCCGCGTTGGCGGGGCGTGCTGCAGTCCGAAGAGGGAGGGCCTGGGCCCGTGCCCAGGCCGTCCGTCCGTTGAAACCCGTTGCTTCTGATTCCTGTCCTGAACCTCCCCATCCTTGTTGGGTGAGGTCTAGACTGCGAAATGAAAAGTGAATGGGTTGACATCCTTACAATCGATTCCTGTCTGCGCAGAATCGGCAGCTGCAATTCTTGAGGCTCAAAACTATCTTCGAGTACACACTAAAGTCAATATTTTAGGTAATTTCTCCGTACGTGATAAATGATAAAAAAACAAATCACTTCCAAATGGTCTGGGCTCATCACTATTATAACAAGGGAGTGAGTCCAGCTTGATATCTCGACGTTGCTATCAATGCCTTCAAAAGAAAGCTGCCAATATCGACTGCTATATTCCGACCACACAACATTCACACTCTGTCCGACATGAATTTCACCCGCATTTCTTGCCACATACTCCTCCAGCTGCCAGAGCGGCTCGCTAAATGCCGCCACGTCAGTGTTTACTAGAATTTTGAGAGCAAATTGGGAATTAAAAACTTGATCACAAACTCCATGGTAATTAACCTTTTGTGCTCTAATGTACAAACGGCAAGAGCTTCTGCTGCCAGTGACTTTGCTCAGCTTGCCCTGCGACTGTAAACACGAGCTTCACTTGGGCAGAAGTAACGTCGTGCTCGGCGGGAAAGAGCCACCACACGGCTTCAAACATCAGCAACAACACCTCTTGGAGCTTGGTGTTGTGAGACACGAATACTTTATACTCTGGCGACACGAGAGCTGTGCAAATCTCGTGGACACTGGGCACTCGTTCTTCATCGGCGTCATGTGCCTCGGTGATCAATTTTCCCATACGTCAAATCTGTCGGCTTTCGTTACCCCCTTGTTATCAGTGGCTGAATTGACACCTCGAGCCATCGTATCGCTTCGTCAACCACAGGCAGCGCATAATAGCGATCGTTACCATATGGTCCCATTGTGTAAACATGTACCACATCAAAAGAGTTGATAGTCCGAAGGTCACAAGTTTCCTGGATTTTTTTAGGACCACCACGCAGTTTGGCGTGATACATGCTTTGAAAAAATCCTCTATACTGCGTTTCATGCCTGGCCAGTAGAATGTTGGTTGCATTATATGATATTGTCGTTTTGCTCCAGGGGGGCAAAGATTGAACTGGTACCACTTGTCAATTTCGTCTCGCCAACTAGTTGGAGTAACAACTCGTTTCTGAAATGTCGACAGGCGATCTCCCCATGATGTTCATAATCTTGTAATCAGGATCACCTGTGTCGTGGACACAACGAGGAGTTATTGCGCGTGCTGATGAAATTTCAGTCGGGTAATTAAGATTATTGTGATCGGTATGCACGATCACAGGGAAACCTGGCAACATTGTGCGATACTCTTTTAGTATCTCGATGTAAAATAGCAACTCCACTCCATTTTGTCGAGTATTTCTGTCGCGCTGGGGTCAGACTACGTGAATAACATGCAACAATTTCCCGCTCTGTTGTACTTGTCCCATCCGTGAAGATCAAATGGTTGGCCAAAATCGGGAAATGGGAGCACCACTGCCTGGTCCAAAGCATTTTTAATACCGTCAAAAGTCTTTCTCTCAACAGACGTCCACTTTAAGGTGACTTTATTTGATGTCAGCTGAGTTAGAGGGGCTGCAAACGTTTCTCGCCACCAACACTTCGGGGCCTGGTTTCAAGATCAACAATTGGCATGTCTCGAGATCCATACAAACATCAATATAAATTGGTGGTTCGTTGTCTTCAGCATGTCCCACATGTGTAGGAGAAAAGATGTTGTTCATGCTCTTCAACTTTTCGGCGTCGATATCATGAACTTTAGCAACAGTTATCTAAAGATACGCGACATTGCCCGTCTCGAGCTTCACAATGCCGTCAAAATTATGACACCGAGGGAACTAGTACGAGTACTCCTTCTGGTCTTTCCACGCCTTCAAATACCTTTCGTGATCCGCTTCCGTTCCATTACAAATGGCTCTGCCACTTTTTAAGGCAACTCGCTTCACCTCCAAATGTCGAGGTTTGTTTCCCACTTCGGGGTCATATTCCGACATGAACAGAGTCAACCTCCTCTCGGCAGCAAGGCGATGTATATAGAGCTTGAAAACAGTTCCAGCAAGTGATTCATGTCCAACAGCCCCTGGGGTTTTTACATCTAGGTGGCTACAAACACATGATTTGTAGATTAGGGTGGCCACGTGTGTTTGCAGGTGGCCAAACAAAATGCCCTAAGTACCGGTATGGTAAAAAAGATATTGTCAAGTATCTGCTGTTTAAACGGTTGTTTTTTTATATAATATAATTCGACTTTTGGTGGTTTTTCGTAAGACAGCGCACCCACCATAACATGGTTAACTTCACAAGGGCTCTGCATAATTCCTTTGAATGGGGGTATGATGTCTTACTTTTTTTGAAAAACCAGCAAAAATCAAATAATATTTATACTTCGAAGTATATAAAAAAGGATTATCTGCTCCCATTGCTCCCGGTGTCTTTACTCGCAGTGTCGCGCACGTTATCACGGGCTTGATCCGTTGTTTTTGTCTGAACACGTTTTAGCGCTATCTCTTCTTCGCTAGCATCATCTTTGGATACAAGAGACAGACAGTGATGTACCGCCACGTGCAGTACAGTACGTCCGATGCGGTGAGTGTAGGACGACACTCTTTGGGAAATCGGCATTGATGACGAAACTAACACCACGGAAGTCAACACCGCGTGATACTCCATTGCTTTTATCATCGGCTCGTCCACGCTTGGCACCCACCGTCTTTTTGTAATTGTCGTCATCCCCATCATCGTCATTATTAATCACCGCATTTTTCACAATGTTATCCGACTCTTTTTGACTCTCGTTATCCACTTCGATATCGCTGCCCTTATTGCTGTCTTCTCCTTCTACACCCTTGCCCGTTCAAAGTGAAAAGGTTTTTATTCAAAGTGGAAAGAAATAGAAATTAAGCAATAATAACAAAAAGCTTGGCAATCAAAGTGGATAGAAATAGAAATCCACGAAAAATAAAAAAAGGTTTTCATTCAAAGTGAACAAATCCCCAATCAAAGTGGAACGATTTAAAATATACTTAATTAACCTACTTTTTATCTTTATTATAAGGTGCTTTTTTTCTCGTTAATTCGATGAGCCTTCACTGTATGAATGCACTTAATGCGGTAGCACGTTTTGAAGACATGAACTACGGTAAATAGGTCATGTTTTCAGCTCTATACATACTTAAGCATCAAGTTGCACTGAGTATTAAAAAATATACATATAGCACATCACTCGTCACTCGTTTTGTCTATCCTTGCAAATTAATTTGGTCACCGTAGGATGTATGACAAAACTAAATATGAGACGTTACGTGACAAAACATACAAGATGACAACCATGAAATATGAGAAAAGGCTTCAGACGTTTAAACATGCTAGAACTATTGCAATTAATATAATACATTTTAAACTATCATTCGTACGTAAAAATTTGGTCAAAAGATAAGTAAAGATAAAAAGTAGGTTAATTAAGTATATTTTAAATCGTTCCACTTTGATTGGGGATTTGTTCACTTTGATTGAAAACCTTTTTTGATTTTACGTGGATTTCTATTTCTATCCACTTTGATTGCCAAGCTTTTGTTATTTTTGCTTAATTTCTATTTCTTTCCACTTTGAATAAAAACCTTTTCACTTTGAACGGGCAATGGTGTAGAAGGAGAAGACAGCAATAAGGGCAGCGATATCGAAGTGGATAACGAGAGTCAAAAAGAGTCGGATAACATTGTGAAAAATGCGGTGATTAATAATGACGATGATGGGGATGACGACAATTACAAAAAGACGGTGGGTGCCAAGCGTGGACGAGCCGATGATAAAAGCAATGGAGTATCACGCGGTGTTGACTTCCGTGGTGTTAGTTTCGTCATCAATGCCGATTTCCCAAAGAGTGTCGTCCTACACTCACCGCATCGGACGTACTGTACTGCACGTGGCGGTACATCACTGTCTGTCTCTTGTATCCAAAGATGATGCTAGCGAAGAAGAGATAGCGCTAAAACGTGTTCAGACAAAAACAACGGATCAAGCCCGTGATAACGTGCGCGACACTGCGAGTAAAGACACCGGGAGCAATGGGAGCAGATAATCCTTTTTTATATACTTCGAAGTATAAATATTATTTGATTTTTGCTGGTTTTTCAAAAAAAAGTAAGCATCATACCCCCATTCAAAGGAATTATGCAGAGCCCTTGTGAAGTTAACCATGTTATGGTGGGTGCGCTGTCTTACGAAAAACCACCAAAAGTCGAATTATATTATATAAAAAAACAACCGTTTAAACAGCAGATACTTGACAATATCTTTTTTACCATACCGGTACTTAGGGCATTTTGTTTGGCCACCTGCAAACACACGTGGCCACCCTAATCTACAAATCATGTGTTTGTAGCCACCTAGATGTAAAAACCCGCAGCCCCCTGCCAAATGCAAGATCTGTAGACAGCGCTCCGACGGAGTCTCAACAAAAGAGAAAAGCACCGCATATTCGGAGTCATAACTTGCTGCCAAAACTCCCTAGAGAGAAAATGCTCTATTCTGCTGGCATCTTGGACAAATGTTTGACCTAAATGATCAACTTGCGATCTCCCTAAGAATGCACCATATGGGGAAAGAATTCGCGAGACATCCTCTACTCGTCTGATGGCATTATTCATTCTGTAGCGTATATCATCAGGTGTAGGTTGTGTAAACTGAAGCACGTTCCCACTAGAATAGTAGACTCGTTCTTCTGCGTCGTCATCGTTAATATTGAAGAGGAGACTTCCTATCAGCTGGAGATCTTTCTTTGACCAACATGGCAACAGTCAGTAGTACGCCTATACGCTTTCTTGAGACTTCAGATCCACTTGCTGCGACGTTGTCAGCATCCTGAACGTGCGGAGTCCCTCTGGGATCTCTTGATACCGAAATTTGTCCAACAACAGCCACACATTTGACATCCCAAGGCGGTTCCACAACTCCCAATATAATATAGCTTTGGCGGTAAATACGAAGGCAATTGTTCTGCACAGTTGGGCATTTTAATGAATCCATCGAGCATCAGTGCTTTTCGTGGATCTTGACCATACCATTACGTTTTGGATCATATTTCAAAATTGGTTGAACTGGATCACCCAGACGACGTATCGATTCTGGCAGACTGTGCGTCAAACTGGCGTTTCTCAGTGTCGTTTGCTGTTTACAATAGTTGACCAGTGTATCGTTCTTTCTTCGCATTACTGGTCGAATTTATCTAAATAAAGTCACTGGATTGGCTAGTACAGGAGGTCCGTTATACGGCCAGCTCCTAATAGTGGGTAATTAGAAAATAAAAAAGGGATTTTTGGATCAGCGTTTCTGATTGAACCAGAGAGTGGCAAGCCGTCGGAGACCCTTTTTTAAGCTCTACGCACTCTGATCTACATTTTGGTGCAAAAAAAGGGGGTAGAAAATGTTTTGCATGTGTTCGACCACTGTAAAAATATTATTAAATTAAATAATTTTGCTTAAAAAAATTAATTTAAATTTTTTATTATTTGGGTCTTAGTTTTTTTAGAATATGATTTTTTTTAATTTTTTGATTAAGTTTTTTAATACCTTAATAGATGTTACTTTTAATGAAGATCCATTGTCAAAATAATTTATTTTATAGGTAACCCACCGGATTGTGGAGTGTCCTGTAAAAAATTATAAAATGAATATATTTAAAAAATATAAATTAAATAGTTCTTTAAAAAAAATTAAATTTAATTTTTTTTATTTATTTGGGGTTTATTTTAATTAATTTTTTAAATTTATTTGATAATTTTTTAAATACTTAATAGATGTTATTTTTAAAGAAGATCCATTTGTCAAAATAATTTTATTTTTATAGGTAACCCCACCGGATTCTGGAGTGTCCTGCGAACTTTCTCCTTGCTCTGAATGCTTATATTCGGAATCTGAGGTTGATCCATCCGAGATTTGTAATGTCTCCTGTTCTGGTTAATTATCCATCCACACTTTCTGGTACCACTGTTGGAGAATAGGTTTAGAAATCTGATATTTCTGTAAAAACTTAGTGCTTGTGTCTGGGTCCGCGAGATTAGCTTCCATTAAACTCTCTTGTTCAGGTAAAGACAGCTTGCTGACTGTGTCTGCGAGAAAATGTAGTAATTCACACATTCTTGGATCTTAAGCATAATGATTTCAGCTATTTCGCACTTTAATACATGGTGAATGGTTGGCCCGTTCAGACGTTGAGGTAGGTCTTCAATATTTCCATCCCAAACGTCCGGGTCCCACGGTGAATAACTCCCATAATTTGTCATCGTGCCTTCATCACTTTCCACTAACTCTTGTGGTGCAGTTCGCGAATTCGATTCTGGAAGTCGATCGGGCTCCACTTCCACCTTATCATCATCATACTCGTCATCATCGCTACTTTTGTTCATGTCAATATCATCCATGTGCATGCTTCTTTCTCCACCTAAAATTGCTGAGTAGTGTTGACCACTGTACTCCAAAATGATAGGTCTTTTTCCATCGTTATCCTGCAACCCCTCATCTTTCAAAAAAGCTCGCATCCGTTCATAAAACACACTCACTGTAATGGGATATTCCCCACTCATGTGGTACGTTTTCGCCCTTGTTGTCCTTGTTTCTGGTGTAAAGAAGAGCTGCCCAGGCAATTTAGCACTTGGAGGCTGGCTGATCACATAAATGTCTCTTTGTGACAGAGTACTAATCGACATTAGCGTATCATTACTCCCCCACGATTTGCGAGGAATATTTTCCTGGATTCGTGAGCTACTTTCCGCAAATATTGTTGAAATAACTTTCTCGATTACTTTGGTGATATGCGCAAATTCGCACGTCCTAGCTCATAGAGCGTTGATTTCCTTGCCTCATGTGAAAATTTATAATCGAAATCAAATAAAGCTCTTGCTAAACAGCCCTCCTTTAAGTACTTCGTCATCTTCTCCAATAGCTCAACATTTGCTTGTAGTTTCTCCGAGCAGGTAAGAGCTTGACATACTGCATAAAGTTGGCAATTGCCGGTTGCAGGTGTTGGCGTCCTCTTCAGGCCTAGTAATTTCAGTACCCTTGTAACAGTTGTTAACTCTTGTTGGGGTTCACCCTCAATCCATTGGTTCAAACATACGGACAGAACCCCTATTCCCGTTCGATTTTATCCATTACTGAATTAATGAAGGTCTTCACTCTTCCTTCAAGCATGAATAGTGGACTCGCCTTTTTCCGGAGAATCACCGCCTGCTGTTCACGTTCCTTCTTCTTCTCCAGCTTGGGATTTTGCTTGGTAGTCACTTGGTGACTCTTATCCTTTTCGTCCTTCGACTGTACGGTCGGTTGGGTGTTACTTGCTCGTTGCGATGTACCCTCTCTTGCCCGCTGAATGTCCTGTTGTAAACTTAAGGCTACCTTTGGAATTGGTGCCTTTTCCTCCTCTTCGTCGACCAGAGGTTTTCGAACCTGTGCCCGACTTTTCTTCGTAGTAACAGTAATCCATTCGGGTAATTGTTTCTGTCGCTGCACCCGCTGGCTGGAGGTATCTGCCGTCCGCACCTCCTCCGTCTTAGCTCTCGATTCCGAATTTTTACATGGGGTAACACATGTTACTACCGGTTTACCTCCTTCGTCAATTTCGTTCGTATCCATCTCCTCTCGTGGGGCTTCATCCACTGTGTCCGCCCCTTGCTTCTCCCTCACCGCTTCCACTTGTGCCCTCAACTCCTCCATGCTTCTAAACGTAGTTGTAGGCGATGCGAATTGTTTTAAGTCCTCCAATTTTACGTGAATACGCTTTTTCTTGAGTAGTTCCGATAGTGGGGTAACACATTTCCGAATTGGGTGACCGATCTCTCCACAACGACGATATTGTTTCTTGCCATGCATAGACGGGTGTTCAATAACTATCATCGTTTGGCCCCAGTAAATACGCCTTACGTCCAATAGTGCCGTCGGACAGGCGTCCGACTCAGCTATCAATTCCCACAACGTTGATGTATCTGAAAAGGGTCCACTTTTATCTAGATCATATAGCTGGAATTCCATGCCTAGAACCTTCTTAAAAAAACTAGAAAGCTTCAGTAAGCCCACAGAAAGTGTCACGTTCTTCAGCACACATGAATAATACCCTTTATGTTCGAAACTTTCCCCATTTCTGTCTCTTTGCAATTCCCACGCCGATCCACTGATAGTAGGCGCTTGTTCGTGCAAATTTCGTAACATATGATCATATCTATGGAATGGTACCGTTTTTCCATAAAATTTCCTTGCCATATCTCGCGTAAAAAAATGGAAGTATAGGGCATGGTTTCCACTGTCATAGCTGATGTTTTTGATCTGCGCTCCATTTTCCATAGCGCCACGCTCCCTGACCCTCTCGTAGCCGCAGCTGTCGCTATACTTTCTTGGATACTTTTGGTACTCAAGAATGCTTCCTTTATTGGGCTATCGCCTCGTAGATCCAGGACTAGGCAACCTTCAACTTGAGCCCTGATCGTATGCACCAGCTTTACTTGCTCTTCAATTTTCATAATACGTTTCAAAAACTGGGGAAGCTGCTTCGCTATTATTGTGCCCTCTACTAGACCTTGGACGATCCGCCACTCATCCGCACTTCCTTCACGTACCCTCATAGGTGCGAATTTGCCATAATCTTTCTCACACACCGCTCTTAAACGAATAATTTCATCTGGTGTGTACACCAGTGTCTTGATCAAGAAAGTTTTTGTCAGGAATTTATCTTCTTTCTTTGCAGAAACTTGTCCAGCCACTTTACTCGCCCATCCTTGTAGAGGCGCCGGTAACCGATGCTCTTTCTTCACTTTCGCCTGGCCGATGGCCTTCCACAAGATTTCTTCGAATGATTGAGATGATCGCTGAGCAAGAATTGCTGAGCCAACTGCCTGCTGTCACCACACCTCCCCGTCCTTCCTCTCTTCCACAATCAATAATTCGCAATAATCTAAAAGTCGCTCCACTTCCGCTGTTTTCAAAAGCGGGAGACGTTTCGTTGCCTCCGATAATCGCGATACCGGGCCCCTGGCCTTCACATAAATCGACTTGAACAGCTCCTGGGTCAAGTCGAGCCAGGCCTTCACTCTCGGTTTGACCTAGGGCGGTCTTTAGTGCCTGTGCCAAATGTTTTGGCTCTTGTGAATCTAGTGAGCTGATCATGCTCAGCCACTCTTCACTAGATTTTTTTAATCTTCTACTTGATTGTCGGCTTATGCGTCAGTGTTATGTTCCTGACCGCGTTAGAGTCTTCCGGTATTACCGGTTTAGGGTTCGTTGAAAGTTCCATTTTTCCTGTCGAGTCGACTTTTAGGAATACCGACTCTGGTACCGGTTTAGTGGGTACCACTACTAATACCGGGTCCTCTTCCATCTCCGGGCTAGATACTTCTGCCCCCGGCGAGTCCGGGGTTTCCGGAACAATCTCGTCAGCACAGCTAGTCTCTTCGTGCTTGGAAGTATTGTCTCCATCCTCCCCTGGGTTGTCCGGGTCGGTTCAGGACCCAGATCGTGCAAGGGTGTTCGGGTTTCTTCAGTTTGATATATTCTAGTCCTAAACCCTAATCGGTCAACAATTAAGGGCTACTGTCGCAAATTTAGAACTGGCCCGAGTTTTAAAGGTGTCGAAACTCTGTTTCTCTAAAAAAGAGAGCAGCAAGCCACAATAAAGTTAAGCTCCTAAAATAATATTTATGTAGAATGATGTAAAGTTAAGTACCGTAGAACACAAGTTAGAGTTCTAAATTTGCGATATAGGCCCCTAATTGTTTTATGAAAGGGTTTAGGACTACCATGAATGAAAGCAATCAAACCCGGACACCTTTGGATGACCCGGGTCCGAATACAGACCCAGACAACCCGGGGGAGACAGGGATAAGTCAAGGGAACGAGAAAAGAAGCGAAGGCGGAGAGTGTAGTTGACGAAATAGTTCCGAATTCATCGGAGTCCTCGGGGGCCGAGGAAGTAGGACCCGAGGCAATCATGACTTCTGGAACAGACGGGGTCAACATTGAACCGGAATCAGAACCGGTAATACCGGTGATAACGGTCATGGCCATTCCACCAAAACAATCAGGAATATTGGTTAAACCGGTTCTTTCACCTGGTGTAAGTAACACAAATCAGGTGGGAACCCAACAAGAACCAGAAAAACAATCCAGTCACTCAAGTAAGTCACGGATCAGGATGGTGGGACAAGCTGAGTCCCAGGACCCCAAAAATTTGGCCCAGGAACTCCACACTTCGCTCACTCAAGCATCCACTACCAGGCCAAGAACGCAGGCCTGGTTGGATATAACTCAGGAATTGTTTACAGCAATTTTTGTGAAGGCGAGGGGCCCAGTGTCTAGGCTCTCAGATGTGGCGAAACGCCTACCTACCCTGAAGGCGTCGGAGACGGAACGGCTGCTTGATTTTTACGAACTTCTTGTCGTGGACGAAAAGAAGGAGTGGACCGAATGGCGTGAACAGGTTGTTGAATTGGCACTACTTGCTCAATGGTCGCCGCAGTCTTTTGAAGGAATACTCTGGGGGGCGATAGGGCAGGAGAAAGTGAAAAAAGCAGAGGTACTGCCAGCGCCATTGCAAGGGTAGGCAAATAAGGTGGCAGGGCCAGCGACCACGAACACAGAGGAAAAACTGCTGAAAAAGACGTTCCTTTTTAAAACTGAAGTTTACGCGACAGAGGAGATTCTGCGGTTACGGGTTGTATGCGAAAAACAGTATGGAAAATTTGCACCGATGAAGGTGCGGGAAGGCAGTGCAGATGAATGGCGGATCGTGCAAGGACTGGTGGAAGGAACGATAATTGCAAAGCAATTACCACAATTCTTGAAGCGAATCATGAAAATTGACGAGCAAGTCCGACTAGTGCAGACAATCCGAGCACAAGTTGAAGGATGCTTGGTTATGGACCTAAAGGGCGAGAGTCCGATAAAGGAAGCCTTCTTGAGTACCAAGAGTATCCAAGAAAGTATCGCCACAGACGCGGCCACACGAGGCTCTGGAAGTGTAGAATTATGGCGTATGGTGGCGCAAGTCAAGAATATCAGTTATGATGGAGGAAAGCATGCACTATATCTTCACTTTTATACAAGGGATATGACAAAGAAGTTTGTGGGTTTGACAGTACCATTCCATAGGTACGACCATCCTCTATACAATTTAAATCAAGAGGTGGCTTCAGCCGACGCTTCAGCATGGAAGAAACAACTCGATAGTAATGGAGAGAAGTATGTTCAGAACGGGTTTTACTCTTGTGTACTGAAAAATATTACGCGGTCAGTCGACCTACTCAAGTTGTCGGGATTTCTAAAAAAGTTACTTGGAGTCGAATTTCAACTGGACGACTTAGACAAGGGTGAACCTTTCTCTGATACGTCAACAGCATGGGAGTTGATTGTGGAGTCCGATGCTTGCCCAATAGCACTATTGGACGTACGACATATATATTGGGGCCACACAATGCTTGTTATTGAACACCCCTTTATGTGTGGACGTAAGCAGTGCTTACGATGCGAGGACATCGGACATCCAATGCGGAAGTGCGTCAAACTGCTCGCTGAATTATTAAAATCGAACTGCATTGAAGTGAAATAACAAGATTTGAAACAATTTGCCTCTCAAGACACAACTTTTCGAAGTATGGATGAACTTCGAGCACAGGTAGATGCGGTACGGGAAGTCAATCGCGGATTCAAACGTCACAAGCATACTTAGAAGAGAAAGGAGCCACAGTCACCGAGGATGACGGACAGAAGACAGTGCCATGTGTAACGCCATGCAAACAGGCCGACAGGGGCGAGAAGCAGGATAAGGAGTTATATAAGGATGATACTCAAACACGATCACGTAGTCAGCCAGAACTGTCGGATTGAGTTACGGTTAAACGGTATAAAGGAAGAGGCGGGCCAGAGGACACGGCGAACGAGGACAAGAAGAAAAAAACTGCAAGTTGAATCTAGTCTGAAGCGAGACATCGATACTTCCAATCAAGATGGAGCCAGCACAACAATAAGCCAACCGAAAAAGCGGGTGTAAGGGGTAACAGCAGACACGAAGGAACGAGGAAGGAAGAAAAAAAGGACCGCCACGATCGGCAGCTAGAGCGGGAGCAGAAAGCTATTATCCTTCAAAAGAAAGCGGCCACTTTACTGATGCAAGAGGGGAAGGTAAAAACTTTCCTGAATGAGGCTATTAGACAAGTGGAACAGAGGAAGGACCAATTCAACCAGTAAAACCGCTCGTGGAAGACGAGGCAGCGAAATTAGACTTGACTTCTATACCAAAAGTGATCCAGGCCTTGGGATTGATATCGATACCAACCCCAGCGACAGGTAATTGTCAGGTTTAGGCGGTATGCCAAACCTTAGCTTGTTTATAGAAGCTCCGGGACAATGTGGAATTACTGGAATCAATGTCGAAGAAACTAAAGGACGGCTGTATCATCAGAGCGCTTCTAGATTTCGATTTGAAATTTCCTCCCGGAACGAGGAAACATACGTTGATAGAACTGGGAAGAGCGAATAATAGAATAACGCCTAAGGAGTCAAGGAAACTATTCCAGGAATACCTTCTCGAGTTCGCTGAAAGCAGCTCTAAGATTGACGAAAATATTCCAAGGACCAAATGGGGAAGCACGGACACCTTAAAATCACTAAGTACGTTGCTTCAACGAGAGATCTATGTCCTAAGTCACCCACCAGGGATGCCAGTTCCTGGATTATTACATCTAGTACCAGAAAGAAGGTCGGTACGGGGAAACATTTCAAATGAGTGGTGAATACCCGATGACAGTGGGTATATTCTATGAGAAGATCCGAGGTTTCCTCAACGCAGAAACGATGGAACATCAGGAAGGACAACGACCGTTAATTTTAGTCTACAGTACAACATTATTCAGCCATACTCAGTGGGACAAGAAGTAAATTATCAGAGGATATACCTATGGAGGATAACAGTGACGATGAAGAGTATGATGATGACCGACCTAGCGATAGTAACATGGACCAAGATTGGGTAGATGGCGAGAGATTGCAAGAAGCGCCTTCCCAACAGGAACAGATCCCGATCCAAGATAATAATGTCGGATTGAACTCGCCAGCTTCTTCCCAGGAATTAACACTAAGTCCGGATGGATCCATCACCAGTTATGGAAAACAATCACCCTGGGATCCTGGTGATTGGGACAGTAATTATGCCGATCTCCTACACAGATTAACTGGACCTACTATTCACCATGGTCTGAAGTGTGAGATTACTCAGATAATAATGTCGAAAGATCCCCGGATGGCCGAATTATTGCACTTTTTATCGGATACAGTAACGAAGCTATCATTACCGGAACAAGAGCGTTTGCTACAAGCTGACTTATCCGACCAGGATACTTGTACGAAATTGCAACAGGAGTATCAAATTTCAAAACCGATATTTCAACAATGGTATGAGCGTGTGCGGTGGGACCATACCTCGGAACAAGAACAATTACGGATTTCAGACAGCGCAGCTTCTGATTCTGAGTATAAGGAATCTGATCATCCAAAGAGTTCGCAGATTACAAATCAATCCGAAACACGTGACACCCCAACGCCGAAACGAATTTGTCTTAGAGATAACAACGGAGGGGAGGCGGAATCAATGGAGATTGTACAGGTACAACGGGAATTATTTGATGAAATGTGATTCAGAACCTAATATTATGACTATGACAATGGACGAGTTCAAGATGGCGTGGAATCAATTATTGTTACATTGGGAGGAACAAACAGGGATTCCATTCCCTGTACTCAGTTCAACAAAGACGCTCTGGATGAAAGCCGCACAGTTGGAAGCTAATAGATTACTTCACTTACTGAAAGTAGTACCAGGATCTTACTACATATTGGATAGTGTTCATGGAAGAGTGTTAGTGGAACTCACTAAAACTTGGCGGGAACAATGTTGGATTGCAGTAGTGGAGGCCGGAAAAAGGGAAGGCCTGCTAGATATCTCAGGAGAGTGTTTTGCAGAATGGGAAAAACGATTCAACGTGATGAAAAGCTCAGCACAAAAATTGCGATTATGAACAGTTCGCAGGAATGGGCGCGGCTCAGGAAGATTCAATTCGGGGGAAATGCAGTGTTAAAGTTATTGGCTCCCCGACAAGTGCCGATTCTAGCGAACATGCTTCTCAGCGCGCATCTTTTCGCGGAGCGGATTGCCGCTCTATTAGGAGACAATTATCAGTCGGCAGACACAATTTTGTGTCTATTACAGCGACATCTTCACCTAGTGGATACGAACACAGATTATGCGGCTTAAATGAGTGAGATAACAAATGGAGTGACAGGGGCTTGGAAGGATATGTTCACATTCATGCACTCAGATGGTATCATTCAATTAGTGGGGAACAAGGCAGTTAAAGCTATTAAATCAGACCAAGATGGTCAGAGCAGATACTAAGGGCACCGCAGTAGGGCAGACATCACTTTCGACATACTTTAACATGAAAACATTAGATATTTCACGACACATCGACTAATTAGAGTTTAAGCCGTTATCGGGCACGGAATCATCCAAGTCAAATCAGTTGACAAGCGTCTTTCTAAGCCAAAATGTCAGGGGATTTGCAAAAAAGGACATGGATGCCTGATTTAATGCGTAGAGATGGGGTAATTCAAATTGTGTGGCACATATCATTCTGCGGCAAGAAACACACATAGCGTCTTTAGCAGAAAGGGATGAAGTATCACGAAAATGGGCGTCTCTCTGGGGAAATCAGAGCCGGAAAAAGACACTTTCCTACTGGAGCGTGCATACCACTAAACAAGGGGGCGTTGCAATTTTGGTTACCCCGGCTGTAGCGAACCAAGTTGCTCCGTGGAAACAAACGTTATGGACAAATAGATTTTTAATGGTCAAGTGGAATGATGCTGTACTGATTAATGTTTACGGTCCGTCCAGTGATTTTAAAAGTCGAGAACTATTTTTCGGAGCTTTACGGACGTTTTGCGAACGAAAACCTAAAAATTGTGTTGTGGGGGGAGACTTTAATTGTGTTGATTCACCGGGTTTAGATCGACTTGGTGGAACGCGTACAATGCGTCCAGAGAGAAAGGCTTTGGCGAGACTATTATAGGAGTGGGGATTATGGGATGCACGGATTTTAATGATGCCTGCCAAAAACGAGATTACCATAGACCCATCGGACCATTATACATAATGGCGAGGGAACCAATCCAGTCGGATCGATCGCTTCTATGTCTCGGAAAACTGGAAAAATTGGGTAGTCTGGGTGGAGGTAGAAGCACTACCAGTTTTTTCAGACCATAACCAGGTGTATTTATGTTTAAAAGATCCGAGTGTATCACAGATTCATATGACGAATAGGCGCATGCCCTATCCGTTTTATGGATCTAATAACGATCAAATACATTTATTATTACGGGATCGTATTACAAGATACAACAGTCAAAACAAGGATGAACCCAGTTGGGATACTAGAGTGGGTATGTATCGTGACATAATTTTTCAAATCCGAAAGAAAGTGGCTAGACGGAGGAAAAGACGCCTGCATCATCTTCAAAGAATGGTTCGAGACAACGCGAAATCCAGGCAACATGTAGTATCAGCCTTATCTGGCATTTTACATAAAGAACGTTCGTTTCGACGGGGTTTCGGCTACATAGATCCTCTTCTGATGTACGATGGTTGTTCAAACGGGCCTCCGTATGGGAACGTGACCAAACGGTCACCAAAATTGATGCGATTTCGGGCCCTCCATTCCCAGCCTCCTTATCCATACCGGATAAATTCGCAGCCACCTGACGCCCTATCATGGGATGTAGCCACCGTACACATCCAAGTGATAAATTACGAGACGGGATGGAACACTTTATGACGGTACCTGATCATCGCAAGGTAACCACACCTCAAAATTCAGCCCTTCTTGCGCAAATACAGGAAGAAGATGTACAATGGGCAATAAAATGTCTAGATCGACGAAAGGCAGCCAGTCAAGATGGTCTAGGAAATGATTTTTATAAAGATTTTGGGGACGTGTTAGTGGAACCCTGTTTAATTCTATACTGGAGGGAGGTCAACCACCTAGATCCTTTTTATAGGCAGTAGTGATTCCATTACGGAAGAAGGGCGACTCAAATAATGCCCTGGATTACCGCCCAATTTCGTTGTTGACAACCGGATTTAAGTTGTTCGCAAAAATATTGGCCAGACGTTTACAGGCTTTCCTAGGACAACTGATTGGTGACACTCAGCAGGGGTTTGTCTCCGGTCGTCGTATGGATAAGGCAGTCATTATGATGAAAGCAACATTTGAAACATATAGATAAAAACAGAATGAATCTGCAGCCAGGAGTGCCGGAATTTTATTTTTGGACTTCAGTAAAGCTTATGACACTGTTGATCGAATTTACTTAATTTACTGCACGTCTTACATGTCTTTGGTTTCTCAGATCAATTTGTGGATTTAATGGATCGAATACATGCGGAAACTACAGCGGAATTTTTGGTTAATAATCATTTTTCGGTTCCGCTCCAAGTCAAATTAGGGATTCGACAGGGGTGTCCCTTGGCGCCCCTGTTGTTCATCTTAGCGGTCGAACCACTGGCGTTAGCCTTGCTTCAAGATAAAAGGATTCCGGGGATTCAACCTCTACATCAGGATAGTTCTATCCAGCATCGTTTCTCTGCGTTCGTCGACGATTCCACGATATTTGTCCAACACGCAGAACAGGTACCTATAGCCCTGGACGTGGTTCGTCGCTTCGGAGATCTTTCGGGTCTACAGGTACAGCCGGCTAAAAGCAAATTTGTCTTCCTAAATACGAAATTTGTACCAGAAAAATGGTACAAGACACCGGTTTTACCGGAAGGGGAAAACAATTCGATATCTCGGTTATTTCTTTGGGTGGACTACTTCACCAACGGTTAACTGGGCAATACGGATCAGAAATGTACAGAGGAGGTTGGCAACGGCAACGGAATGCGGAACAGCTTTTATGGAACGGGTCCAACTGTTTAATGTTATTGCAATACCATCCATTCTATTCACAGCGCGAATGTTTCAACCCACAGCCGAGGTGATGCGAGAGCTGGTAAACATTCAGAAAGCATTTTTATGGCGTAATAGCACTACGAGCGAAGGCGGGAGGCATAAGATTTCGCCCACGTACTCTTCACACCATACGCGACAGGGGAGTGGGACTGATATCTATCCCAGTGGCTATTAAGGTTCAACGTCTAAAGCTAGCCTGTCAGTGGCTCATTGCGGCGAGAGATAGCTATCAGCAGGCGTGGTTGGATCTGGCAGGAATACGAGCTGATATCCATTCGGGCCAGTTACTAACACCTGTGAAAGGTTATAAAGTTTGTAAAGTAGGCGCAATTGTGGAGCCAGGTGCGATACCGACAGTAGCGAGAGCAGTGAAGGAATGGATTGGGCCAAAAACGGGCGAGTTGGAGAAGTTAGAAGGTTATACTCGACAGGAGTTACCGCGGGTAATAACTTCAATGGAACTGAGGCTTGGTATGAAAGGGTTTAAAACCAAAGGATGAGTTTACGATCCATGTCGACATAGACACATGCCAATATCATGATATACTTCCCACATCAACCATTCCCTTTTGGGGGACATATGGTTGGGATTCAAACCCATGGATACGGGAGGAGAAGGCACCGATGTTATCTGTAAAGAAATATTATCATATCCCAACGGTATCCATCAGTGATTTAAGAATACGACGACTAACGAAGAATACTTTATGTGGCAGGTGCAAGGGGTAGATGGGAATTCCCATACTTGTGCAAAAATAAGTCGCTGGTTATGCTCAATTATTATCGCGTCCCCTAGAGTCGAGATAGACAATTATTTGGGAGAACGGCCTCCGATTCTCTTCTGGAGAGGACCAACATG
Organism: Sclerospora graminicola; assembly: GCA_001887855.2. Classification (NCBI taxonomy): domain Eukaryota; phylum Oomycota; class Peronosporomycetes; order Peronosporales; family Peronosporaceae; genus Sclerospora; species Sclerospora graminicola. The sequence goes on from MIQA02024367.1 coordinate 29,600, forward strand.
TTTGGAGATGCTTACGTGGATGTGGTAGCACCAGGCAGAGTGCGAGGACACGGTCGGAGTGCAGAATCCACTGTGCTCTTAGAGCAGAAAGCAGATGGGATTATTTGGGAAATTTTGTCCAGTGACCTGGAGATTAATGATGAGAGCGAACAGATTGTGGGAAAGCTAGTCGTTTTTCATCCGCACCCAGATATTCATTTTATCGGCTGGATTGGAGGACAACACACCAATAAGAAGGATATGGTCGAATTTCCGTCGTTCATTTCGGAAGCTGTATTTTCATGGTGTGGCGCCACAATTGAAACCTATTTTAGCGAAATGGAAGAATCAAGGCATTTCGAGTCGCTGGTGGAATGATATCCTAGATGTTGACCCCAATCAGGTATGGGAACATAATAACTTGTTGACTAATTACCAAGTTTGGGTGCAATATCGAGCTATCACAATGCAATTGAACACCTTCTACACCCGAAGCCAAGCAGATAGGCGATGTGCCTTAGATAAAGGATGCACTAGTCTCCGCACAGACACATGTCATATCCTGTGGGAGTGCCCGCGAGCTCAAGCCTTATGGAGACGATTATTGCAACACCGGCGTGGAAAGACGATCACTGATTCACGCTTAGATTATTTTCAAACTGCGATTGTTACTAGGTGCGCCCCACCGGTCGGTATTGGGATAAAGAAGGCGATGATGAGGCAGTACGGATGGTATGATGAAACTTATACCGAAGTTTTCCATCGATTATGGAAGGGTATTTGTGGAATTGGGATGGCGTGGCTATGACAATTGCGCAATCAAACCATTTTCCAAGGGATAGTGAAAGAGACGTATGAACATCTGGAATTTGTGTGGAATGAAGTTCGAGCTCAAGTTGAAGCAGTAGCTGAATACGAATCCAAGGTTTATGCGTTGCGAGAAGAGGGGATCCGACTGGAAATCAGTTCGCAGTGCATTTTCACCCATTCACTAGCACCGGACCCAGACTATAGTAACACCTCCCATGATCACAGTTACCTGTCCAGAGCAGTTAACTTATCCGCCAAGCCTGAGCCTAGATTGCATTCTAGATTAGACGTGTTTATAGTAGCTAATAGTTCAGACTAATGAGACTACATTTTACTACTACTTTTACTACTAGAACACAGGTTAGATGTCGCATCGGTGATCCAGTACAGTACTCGTGTCCCTACCCCTCTAAAGTATTTTTTTCAAAACACTATGAGTGTACTGTCCATGGATTGGCTAAAATCTCTAGCGACAATTAACATCAGGCGACATGTAACTTGTGTTTTACGGTACCTAAATGTTACCTAACCTGAAATCATGCAAAAATCACGGTAATTTCGTTCAACCAGAATTTTGTCAAAACTCTCATTTCACTCAAACGTCGCCTAAATTCCAACACAAGCCCATCAGGATGTCCGAAGTTGAAGCGGCAGAGGTACGCCATCATGCTGTCGTGAGTCAGCATGCTGCCCAGGACTATCCTGGAGCTGGGGCTCCTGTCTGGTTTGCTCCATCGCTACAGGAAGCAATACAGAATCAGCAGGCGGTGCTGCTGGCAGCGCCGCAGGATCAGCAGGCGATGCTGCAGGCGGCGCTTGAGCCTATTGCCGCAGGATTGCAGGCGTTGCAGCATGCGTACGTTTACTTTTTTGTTCTGATCTAAGCACTATAGGCGTTGTTCTAATCGACGTGTGTTACTGTAGTGAAACTCGAAACATTGCGCGCATGATCAATGCGCAGCTCTCGCAAGACGGCTTTCGCATCGAGCCGCTCTTTGACAACAACGGTAACATACCTGCTCGGTTCCTCGTACAACCACCGCCCTAAAGCACTTACCACAAGTTCATGTGAACGCCATTTTAACAGCGTAAGGACAAACCCCAAGAGGAAATGCCGCTGAACGTTGCCGCCAGCTCAGTATATGGCTTGGTTTGCGCCACCGCTTCCCCTGAGCACGCTGATTATGCAAAATTGGCAGTAGTTCATGAAAGATTGGTGGAAGGTTGTGGAGTCGCAAATGAGCCTACTTTCGAAAATAAGTGGTGTCGATTACGTGAAAAATATCCAGTCAATGTTACTCACTTCCTTCTGCAAACATGGAATGTGTATAAGAAGCACTACGCTTAACCACTTTAAAAGTAAGGATTTGATTTTAAACAATAGACCGGCTTAATACTCCCAAGACCAATTGACTATAGCGTCTTTCTTTGTCAAAACGTCGAGCCGCAAAGCAAACCCATGACGACAATCATGATCGCCCGATTTGTATTGCATTTTGAGCGTCACTTCCCGTTGAAAGAGCGTCTGGAAATCGGCTTAAAACGCAAAAAACTATCGTGGCGGATAACGTGGCCTGGAAAATCCTCGGCATTGTAAACCGAGCGGCAAAGTCATCGACATGATATGTCTCCGCAGTTTTCGATTATCCATCACTTTCCGAGTGCAACAAGAGCCGTCCATGCTGGTGTTGACATGAGCTTCCGCATCATTCTCGTTTATTCTTTCGATACTCTTGTCGAGGTATTCAGTCTGTTGTTGTCGAAGCCATTCCACACACCCATTCGCATCATCAGAAATTTTGTCTTGAAGATGTTGAAATAATTGGCTTCTTGCCGAGCCAAAGTCACAACCTCGACTGCCCCGCCCACACACATCATTGACAATAATTGTTCTTGATACGACTCGAGTATTTGTACGCATTGCCCTGTCATCTGGACGAACGCTTGCCACCCGTCTTCGAAGAAGACGACACTTTGTTCAACAACATGAAATATCTCGACCTTATATTGTTCTCAACGCTTCCAATCAAATCGATCTGCAAGATCAGGATCGCTGCCTCGCACTGATCGTCTCGTGCTTCTTCTTCTTCGTCATCATCTTTCGCCCTAAGGTCAACGTCTCCGACCAAAGACTCGCCTACAACCCAATCGAGTGGTAGCAACAGCCGGACACCTTTGCCAGGACTTCTGAAGCATTGACTCATATCGCATAATATACGTGATCCATGATGCATATGGCTCAAAAATCATTTCACAAACTTGACCACCACCCCTTCATATCTTTAAATAGCAAGCAATATCTGTGTAAACCATAGCCATCACGAAATGAGAAACCGAGATCTGTGCTTGGCAGATGCAAGCACTACTTGTACCTCAAGATCCACAAACAATGCATTGATAATCAAAGTAGACGCATGTCACGCTGTCTTGGCACCCAGTAGCCCAGTAGTCCAGTAGTCCAATAGTCCAGTAGCACTTTCTGGTCGACCCAATGTGCTGCAAGCAATCACCACTCTCGAGAGCAGCTTTCACCTCTGGAGCCACTAAGAGAAATCCTGCAACGTGCAAATCAATAGTACACGAGCCAAGAAGTACTTTATGTTGATAAAACATGAAGTGTTAATTGGCTCGTGTACTATTGATTTGCCATTAAAAGCGATCTTCGCTGTCAGTTTTTTTACGGTCGGCTGTTCACGTCGATGAACGTGGTCAAGGATAGTTAACGACACGCCTGACATAACCTGAATGGGACTTGAATCAGCGAGTCTGCCGCAATGAGTACCAACTGAATGACACAGTTAATCTCAGAATCAATGAAGTAAATGCATACAGAATACGTGCAACCTCTGGAAGCTTTCGTACGCTAGCAAATAGATGACGTAAGCTTTGTTTGGCTTATTCCATGGATGGGCGAAACTTACATTTTGTCTAAATGTAAACATATGCGATTTTGTGCCATATTTCCGAGCGTTCCTGTATCTCAAAAGTTGACATTTTCCAATCTGACCAACAAAAACCAAAACTTATCTTTCATCTCTCTCTATCTTGTGATAACGATGAAAGCAACCCCCCCCCGGAGCACAAGAAACCGTTAGTGACGAAACTCAAAGCGTCGTAGCCGATAAGTTGCCCTCCATGACCACCTATCGCTTGCCTCGCTTCAATTCCCGTCGTCTCAGTTCCAATACCGAATCTGATCGATGTTTCCCGATCCCCAAAAGCGGATCTCCAAAGTGCCGAACGTTTGATGGCTGAGGGGTTTTCACCTTGAATTCCACCCTCTCAAATGTGATTGAAAAATTTAGGTGCCTGCACTTGATTAAGTAACGTTGGAACTTCCACGTCCCGGCCTTGATTTGGCCGAAAGCTCAAGATGATGGAACTGCACGTCCAGTCCGAGAATTGGATGCAAATCGTGGCTAATGAAGGTCTTTTTTCCTATGGATAAGAGCATTGCTCTTAAAGGCGAGATTAAATATAATGGCAAATCCCGCACCGACTCTTGCCTCGACATATCGCCGATGCGAATCAAATTGACGAGCATTATCCACGTGTAACCGTTTGCGGGTTGTGCCGGATCGGGTCTCGAACCGTGGACGATTGCATCGTTAAAGAAATGTGCTCCTGAAGCGCATTGCCATGCTCTTGAAGTGGTCATCATCCCTTTGCTCCAGAGTTGATGATCAGCTCGATAAGTGTCAAGAGACGGTAGTGGGGAATGCCATGCTTCGACATTTGCAAGTCGTTGAAAAGCGCCGCGCAAAATTTCCATACCACAATTGTCATTTCATTGCTCCTACCCTCGCCCGAAGTGTTTGAGCTCTTTGACGGCGTTTTGCTTTTAAACAAGGGCCACATCCTGTTCCATGGTCCACGTCACCAAGTTCTCGAGTACTTTGAAGAAATAGGGTTCCACTGTCCTCCTCGAAAAGATATCGCAGATTTCTTGCTTGATCTTGGCACGAACAAACAAGACGCGCATGTGATTGATCGTGCAACGGACGTATCATGCCGACGACTTTGCCTCTCGCTTTGAAGCGTCAAAGATTTTCCAGGCCACATTAGCTGCTTTTGAAACGCCATTCAAAGAAGACGAAGAAAAGTCGAAAATGTTTGTTGATGATTTTAACCCGTTTCGACAATCGTTTCGAGCCAATTTCAGGACGCTCTTGCATCGGGAAATGCGCATGTTCTACGGGACAGGTTCTATTTAATCAGTCGAGCAATCCTGATTCTCGTCATGGGTTCCTCTACGGCTCGACATTTTGGCCAATGAAAGACGCCAAAAGTCAAATATGTCTTGGGTCTCTTTCGTGTGCCAAGTTTTTCTTCTTTCTCGCGGCTGCTTCCCCGAATTTGACCATTGTTCAGCCTTTGATGATGGTCGCAGATCTCTTTTTCATGCTCGTTGGCGGGTTTCTCCTTACCAAAAGCGACATTCCCGACTATTTGATCTGTTGAATCCCTTGGCTTGGTGTATTCAAGCCTTCTTTTTTAATCAATACCTGGCTGTCAAGTTTGACGTCGGTGTTTATCAAGGGATCGATTATTGTACCCTCTACGGTTGTACAATGGGTAAGTACAGTCTCAGCGCCTTTACCTTACCAACAGACTCTGTTGGAAAACGGACCCGGATACGATTATCCGGATAGCCGTTGGCGGTTGAAGTGGCCCAAAAGGCTGCGGGGGTTTCACTGGGCCTCGAGGGGTCGCGGTCCAGGTGCATATTCTAGGGAGCGAAGTTGTAGGGAGAAGGCCTAGACTCTAATACATCAGTTGCTCTTTCACCATCCGCATTCCAACAGGGTTATGATCCCAAGCGAGTCGCGCTAGGGGAGAAACGATACAACGCCAAGGAACTATGGACGCAAGACGGGAGGATATGCTGGTGCTTTTGGACAAGGCCAAAGACCAGCGGTCCAACAACTTCGCTCCAGTTCGTGACGGCGAAGAGATTGATTGGCGTCAGCGCAAGTGGCTTCTGCGGACGACGTTCAAGGAGTATGGGCTCCTCGACATTGCGGAGGGGACGCTCAAGAGAGACCAACTCAGCACGGCGGAAGGACTGGTGGCTTTGATCGCCAACAATGCAAGATCGAGCGTATGATCGCGTCGGCGATACCGCCACACCGCTTGCAGCAAGTCGATCACTTGGAGACCGACACTGAGATGTGGACGGATGTAAACGAGATCTACGAGAGGCGCATGGATCCAGTAATCAAGGAGAGCATCATTCTTAGGAAGTGCGACGAGCTCAAGGAGCTCAAGTGCACGCCATCAGGCGATGTGAGCATCCATCTGGCCAAGATGTTTAGGATCAAGTCGGACTTGAAGAGCTACGGCTACGACGTCAAGGACATTAACATGAAGCAGATGATGCTGGACAGTCTCCCCGATCTGTACAAATACGAGCAGCTGCGTGGAGCAGTGAAATACGGTCGGTCGGCGGAGATGTCACTTGATGGGCTACGGGCGCTTATTGAGCAAGCCGCTGTGAATCGGTTAGCTCGCGGCAAAGGAAATCGTGCCACCAACACGGGAGGTGGTCAACGGCAGCAACACAGGTGCTCGCCACCAGCAGCAAAATGGACAAAATGGGAGCAAGAATAATCAGCAGAGTGATGGTCAAGGATAGCCGAAACGTGATAGGAAGAAGAACAAGACATGCCACAGGTGCGGTGAGATCGGTCACTTCCAGGCAACTTGCACGGCTATTATTGATGGAGGGCATGGCGAGCATCCATGCGTCCTGCCAGAGCATCCGCTTCGACAACCCGGACGGTGCAGAGATTATTGTTAGTGCTCCGGTCGCATACGACGCATCTATGGCTGATGATGATCGTTTAATGCACGTCGGAGATGATGACGAGGACGACGATGACGACGATCATGCCAAACAGGGCGTGGAAGATGATCACGAGAATGGCATCGACCAGAGAGATGGTGGTCATGATGAGGAAGAGTCTGTCTCGGCTAATTTTGGATAGGAGGTAGATCCAGCAGAAGATGGTTCGGTCGCCGATGTGCCCGAGGTGGGCAAGGATGTGAGTGATCCTACCCACGAGCAGGGATCGGCTCATGAGCAGGAATCGGAGACCAAGGATCGGACGGACGACGACCAGAACAAGGACTTACACGAAGACGACAGCGCCGGTGTAGTGTCGAAACCGACCGCCACGGAACGATCCGTGCTTGAGAAGATCGTATTGCCCGAAGGCCTGCGAAAGCAAGTGGAACGGTACGACACCCCGTCCGAAGCTGAGAAGAACCAGCTTGAAGAACGAGGGAAAGAACGTCGCACAGGTTTACGCCAGTGGACACGTCGACCCGCTCGATTTGATGACTTTGTCAGAAGGGCCAATGTGGCTACGAATATATTAGGTCGCGATGGTAGACCGATTGATGCCAAGAACATCAGAGTCCCAAAGAAAGGACGTCAAGCTATGCGTTCGAAGTATGCGGATTTCTGGCAAATGCCTGAGCTAGAAGAAATGGCGGCCTTCAATGCCAAAGAAGTCCTGGGTCAGGTCAAGAGGACCGAGATGCCGAAAGAGGAGAAAACCGTGAAAACCAGGTGGATCTACGCGATCAAGATGGATGCACAAGGCTTCGTTGTAAGATTCAAGGCGAGAGTCGTGGCTCTGGGAAAAAAGAATCGACTTTGTAGAGACTTCGTCACCTGTCGCGAGAATGTTTTCGTTTCGAATCACAGCGGCTATATCAGCAGAGTTTGATCTCGTTCTCTACGGTGGAGACATCAACACTGCGTATCTAAACGCAACGCTTGAGACCGCTCAATACGTCGATGGGATCGAGGGATACCCGTGTGAGGACCCGTCGTATGTCTATGTGGTGCCGAAGGCGCTGTATGGCTTGCGCCAGTCTGGCCGTGAATGGAACTCGGAGATCAATGGGTGGCTGCTAAACCGCGGATTTGAGCGGTGTGCCACGGAACCGCGTCTCTACTACTCGATCGACGGTGATAAAATCATGTTGCTGTTGATCTACGTGGACGATGTAGTTTGTGCCACGAATAATGAGGAGCACAAGATCAAGTTGTTTGCTGAGATCGATAAGGCGTATGGTCTGAAGGACCACAGGAATTCCTTGGTATCGAAGTGACGAAATACGCGAAGGATGTATTGTACAAACACGGGTTCGACGAAGCGAACAAATGTGGAAACCCTATGGAGTCTACCACGAGACTTGCACCGGCGACAACCTTAACTCTAGCTTTGACTACCGGGGAGCACTTGGCATGCCCATGTACCTGGCGACCGGCACGAGGCCGGATCCGGCGTTTGCCCTCGGCCAGTTATGTAGATTCGTTGTGAGCCCGACTGTGAAGCATGTGGCAACGCTTAAGCGCGTCTTGCGATACCTTGTGGGCACGCAAGGACACGGTATTATGTACAAGAAGGGACCTGGAGCTCGTACGGAGCTAGCACTCAGCGGATTCTGCGACAGTGACTGTGGGAAGCGATCCTGAGACCAGAAAGAGCACGAGCGGATTCGTCTTTATGTTGGCGAATGGAGCTGTGACGTGGATGTCCAAGCGCCAGACAATCGTGCCTCAGTCCACAGCTGAGGCTGAGCATGTTGCTGCGTGTGAAGCTGCTATGAAAGCGAAAGCACAGTGCAATATCCTGTCTGAGATATTACCGTCTATACACGTGCGGCCAGTCATTGGTATCGACAATAGTGCGGCACATGTAATGGCCACCAGCCCAACTTACTCGCGTCGCACACGACACATCAAACTACGTTGGCACTTTGTGCGTGACCAGGTACAGAGAGGTCTGATCAAGCTCGAGAAAGTTAAAGGCAAAGATAACCCAGCGGACGCATTCACGAAGCCACTTGACAAGGCTCGTTTGGACAAATTGTGCGGCATGACGGGGATGATGAATCAACCGCGAGATGGTCGAATCTGATGGCTTCGAGGAAGGCGTGTTGGAAAATGGACCCGGATACGATTATCCGGATGGCCGTTGGCGGTTGAAGTGGCCCAAAAGGGCTGCGGGGGTTTCACTGGGCCTCGAGGGGTCGCGGTTCAGGTGCATATTCAAGGGAGCGAAGTTGTAGGGAGAAGGCCTAGCCTCTAAGACATCAGTTGCTCTTTCACACCATCCACATTCCAACAAACTCGGCCTGGACCTTGTACGCTTGCGCATATTTCCTCGTGGGGTACTGTGCGTTCAGTTTTGGGGCGTACTGAATGCTTGAGTACAGTCGGTACGAACACCCGGACAACGTCGTTGCGCTGGGGGAACAAGAAGACAGAAATGATCAAATGGGGTACAATCGGATCCCCAAGACGCCCCGAGCGAGTCAACGAGCAATAGAAATACACCATCGAGACGATGGAAGTGGTGGCGTCCCGACCATTAAAATAACCGTGGAGCCAGCGGGTCGTGTAATACAGTGTGAACAAAGCCTTGTTGTGAGTCTCCATTTTCTCGCAAAGGTTTAATCGGTGTCCTGAAAAAGGATTCCGGAGGTTTTCCCCTTTGATGTCCACATTGCAAATTCCAGTAATTCATCCATAATATCGGAAGTATTTATAAAAATCGTTGTTAAGACCGTCTTGTCCCGCTGCTTTCCGTCATTCCAGTCTCATGAGAATATCCGCCTCGTCCTTTGGGGCAAGTAACATCTGATTTTCGATATCGTTCGCTTGGATTTGTACTGGGATTTGTACGAGACGTTGTAAAGCTTCCTCCAAGTCTTGTTCAAAAACTGTTCGGTGGGATGTTCCCAAAATTGGTTTTCAAGCATACGCTAATTTGTCGGCTATCAAAAGCGACTTATAAGCCCGGTCATTTCCATCTGAAAGTATGTTGGACACCCACTGATTGCTCTCCAAAACAGACGTGCGACGAAACAGCCACCGAACTGTCGCCGGTGAGCGGTGATATCACCTCCCCACTCGCCATTTATCTTCTCGTAGTAAATCATCTTGTTCAATTTAGATTCATAGCTGTCTTGTTTCAACGTTATCAAACATCAACGTACGTAGAGGTTTACCTTACGACACCGTCTGTTTGCCTGTCTCGTGTTCGCACCGCTTCATATTTTTGCTTTGTGATCCTATGACAGCTGATCTCCTTGGAGCGGGGATAGATATGTCGCTGCCATACTGCAAATTTCTCCTTTTGTCGTAGTCTTCTTACTTCCTCGTACCGGATATATAATTCGTGATCTTATTTTCTTTTTGGAGACGAATGCATTGGGGTCTTGAAGGATCAAAACAACTTTCTCATGATCCGACGGTATACAGGGGCGCTCACTTGCGTCCATTGGACCCAACCAAATTGCCTTTCCGAAATATAGAAACGATCCATTCTAATTGCTGAATTTCCTCTCCAAAACGTAAAAGGAACTCCACAGATCTTACTTCCCCTTCCCACGCGTTGTAGTGTACCAATTGTAGGAAAATAGACTTCTCTTCGGACGGCTGGATCCAGCAATGTAGCGCCTGGTGTCTGCAGTCCGGTTAGAAACTGTAGACACACCTTTTTTCCGCCTTAGACTTTAACTTAGTCTCGTAGACTTGAGAGATGCCCTAGACCGCACCGTCACCAACAGTGACCGCTCGTGAGTTCGTAAAGGTAAAAAAGATAATAAATTTTAAGTTATTAAGTTAGAATCATACTTTATAACAAAAAACTCACATGTAGTGGTCGATGCTGTTTTTTTACCTGGAATTTCATTTTCACCAGAACATGTCTTCACATTCCAACACTCCTTCCAAAGCTTCGGGACCTCCATGCAACCACATGCAATTTTGCACACCACCACAGGTACGTTATGCTATTCCATATCATTTTGTAAAGCGATACCAATCAGTTTAAGCTCAAACCGATAAAACCAATAGAGAAAAAAATTCAGAACTTAAATCAGCCCAATTTGGTCAAGTAGTTCTCCAATCCTTGTAGCACTCAATGTTTTCGTCAGGAGGTCGGCCACTGTGGTGGATCCGATTTTCAAATCCATGACCGAAGTCTTGGGCGGAATCCGGATACCCGCTGGCCCGGACGACCAACTATAGGAGGGGGTACTCCGTTGATCCTGATCAGCGTCAGAATCAGATGATTCACCATTATGGTGACTGATCTGATCCTCCCGGTCATCTGACCGGTCGTCATGCGCGTCAGGATCTATGTCCAACTTCATCTCACCTTGTGTACCCGTTGATCGGGGGTGGTTATACTCACTCAGGTGGACTCGGTGACGA
>MIQA02024368.1:0-28529 GCA_001887855.2 Sclerospora graminicola
GACCTGATCAGACCTTCTCGCGCTAATTCGGGATGGTCAGAAACAGCAGAATCCAGTTATCGGGATGAGTTATGAACGGTGCAGGTGTTGAAGTTGGATGTGATATGAAATTCCGGCCCGATCGGCCGAGTCACTTAACTCCGCCATAGAATACGAAGATCGGGTACCAGACAGAGCTGGATATGTGGAGGGGCGAGCCGTGTGAGCATAACTAAGCTGAGGCAAGCGGTGAGAGTCGACGGATGCCATTGATGTCGTATTTTCCAGTTTATCTCAGTCGATCTCGCCATATACGCCCACGTGAACTCCACTTAACATGCAATATCCTGATCGGATCATGATCTTCGCCATTCCATTACTATCCGGGACCAGGCGTAGTAACGGTACTTGGCTTATCCCTTCACATTACAAGAAGTCAGGGTCGTCGTGGGGGAGATGAAGCTGGTCGTGATCGTGGCGGCGGTCGAGATCGGAGAAGTCGCAGAACTGGTTGAACTTGGCCCCAGAGACGAGACGCTGATCGGAGAAGCAGCCGAGGAGGAAGGGAACGAAAGAGGAGGCCGATTCGAGTTGGACATGGCTGGTCGCTGAGTGGAAGATTCGGAAATGGATCAGTCGAACTGCAGTCGTTGCGTGGCTGCAGTTTGGCTCTGTGGTGAAGCGATCTGACAAAAAGTTGAGAATAAGGTGGACCACACATGACCGTTGATTGGTGACGATGGGAACATCCGTCAAGATGGGACAGTTGATGGGTGGGACAGGCTGATCTCGCATACTATGAAAGGCGGTTGACAGCGGGCTTTCGTTGTCGCCCGCCTTTAAGTTTCCCTGTTCGGTCTTCTGCGAGTCGCCCCGTTGGTTATTTGGAGCAACTGGCTTGTCTGGTGGAAGAGACGGACCCGCTCACGCTGGGGCCCATAGAAACTAGCCGACTGCGATTGGTGCTCCAGAGAGCTATTCCTGAGTTGATTTCCCTATGCGATGCTAACCGGACGCTTAGTGCCGAGTTGTTTGATCGTCGGGTCATCATAGATCGTCTGGGGCACGATTCTGCCGACCTGGCACACCAACTATCGACTTTAGGACTGGATCGCGACAGACTTGGTCAAGGTCTGCTGGACATGACAACCGCGTTCAAGGTTTGACAATGGAGCGTGATCAGTTGTCTGCTGAACTCGATGCCCTGCGCGTCTCCGCTAAGCCTTCGGATACTGTCGCTTCTCTGCAATTGATGATTCGCCCGCTGTCTGTCACCGTCCGCAATCAAGGTTTGTACAACCCATCTGCTTCTTCCGCAGTATGTATATAACTTCTTTTATCCTTGCTTTCAGACGAGCGCATCGAGGCGATGAAGCATTCGATGGTCGAGATGGTGGATCATTTGCAAGTGCTCGATGACCACCGTCGCGACCATGATCAACTACTCCGGAACAAGATTCGTACCGCCGAGGTAGTGGAGCGTTTGGAGTTCGAGATGCGCCATACGGACGAGCAGGTCCAACTCTTGATAAAACAACTTTCCGATTCGTGCATCGGCTGTGCCAGCATCCGGAAACGGTTAAGCGAAAACTAGAAGGAAGCTGAAGATCACCGGCGCGAGCTCAATCTTGCTCGGGTTAAGCTTGAAACCCTGGAGCTTGATGTGCGCGCTTGGACCCAAAGCCATGATGACCTTAAGAAGATCGTCCACCTGACAATGGACAGGTAGACTGACCCGAACGCTGATTTGGGGTCGTTCCAGACGGCTGTGCGTGGGCTCCATGAGCTGGTCAGCTCTCTTGTCCCCACCGGGACGCAATCTCGTAAGCCTCTTGGATCCGGCCCGCTGTCGCCCACATTCTCCGTCGCTTCTTCGCCGATTAACGCGGATGCTGATCAGCTAGTGATGAGCAAAACAGCGGCTCCTTCGTCCACACCATCCCGTCCACCACCAGCTTCGAGACCGGTCTCGTCGGTCTTGGGTTCGGCGAAGCGTAAACGGGCAAGCCAATCGAAAAGGACGACGGTTCCTGCTAAGCGCTCTCGCCTCATCGCTGACTCTGATGACGAGTCGACAGATTTGGACGAACGGACGCGAACTGCTTTGGCTAGATCACGCAGCGCTGATCGTCGAGTTTCGTTGACGGCCTCGTCGGTCTCAGCCTCGCTGACCCAGGCCGTCGCTTTGCTTGCCTCAGACGGCGATGACGAGGATGATTTGGAAGACAAGCGACCGGCTCCGGCTGTTTTTAGCGCTCCTCCAGCCGTCAGTACGACACCGACTACCAGACCGCCCAACTTCACTGGCGTCTTCGTTCCAGCGGCTAAATCGCCGATCCATCAAGACGACTACAGCTATGAACCGAAGGAGAAGTTCATGGATCTATATATCGTTATGCAGGGTCGACCGACAAAGGCCATGCTAGCGAACCGACAACCCTGGGGCGCTGATCAGCTGTGGGACCTAACTCCTCTAGCTCTTTTGGTAAAGAGAAAAAGCGTTCCTCGCTGGTGATCCCGTCCGCCAAGGTGGTTTATACCTGTCAGATCATCGGTGCCCAAAGATGAACACTTGCAACCCGACGTGCTGACACCCCGGGCTATCGAGCTCTTGATCGCTTCAGAACCTTGGGAGGTTCTCGCGAAGCCTTTGCCCGGGGTGGACATTCCTGATCGCCCCTGGTTCGGATCTTTGAAGGAACACCTGGCTACGTATTACCGGGACCATGGCCAGGCGCTATAGGAGGCAACTCATCACTTCCCGATCAATGCGACTCTGCGTAGGGACGCTTGGCTTGAGCACTATTTCCATGCTCGCAAGCGCCGACGTACCAAAGCTGGAGCTGCTTAGGCCGTGATCTGTGACTTTGAGGTCGATGGAATCCAGCTCGGCGAGTGCGACTTGGACGTTTTCCTGTTTCCCACCGTGCTGCATCTGCCTGTTCGCCGGGCAGAAATACGAGGTATCAAGGCCGACGGCGGGGAATGGTACCCCGGTCATGGACACCCGACTCCGATCGGCACGTTGTGCGATGCTTTGGACTTTGTCGATCGTCAAGAGCCCTGGCGAAACCAACACCGCTTAAGCCCCATGGATCATCCGGCGCTCAAGATCTCCCGTCTGCGCGCGAAGTATGGCCCGTAGTTATCGTGATAACCAACTTTTGTTTCATTCTCTTTTAATCATTAATAGATCACGACAACTTTCTGATAACCTTCATGTTCCATATCCTGACTTCATATCCAGGTTTCAGCGTTATCCTCATCTTGTATGTCGATCGTTCATATGCACGTGAATGTAATTTTCGTGAATATATGTATATGCATGTCCTGTTGACTCTGAACCAGCTCAATCAACTTGATCTCAACTTGTTTGACCATTACCGTTGGCTGATCCATCGTAATATGTTAACCCAGACTATTGAGACTCCTGGTTGCCTTCTTCGTGAGTTTGCATAACTCCAAATCGGTTTCGTCTCACCCGATCACGTTCAAACTCCCTTTGTAAAGCTCCACAGTTGAGGTCCCGTTCATCTTCCCACGCTGGATCGTCGTAACATTTCCACTGAACCAAAGAATCACGATGGGTTCGACCAAATCGGGTCCTCTTGCCCGATCGGTTATCCAAAATCTTTTCCACTTCAAATTCATTTTGATCCGACGTTCTTTCCCAACTGTCTTCGGACAAGAGAGCTTCGTCGAAGTCAAACCTTGGCTGATCATCGAATGACAACCTGGTTTTTGGGCGATCGGGGTATTCCCGGACTAGTTTCAGCTTCGACAAGTGGACGACCGGAAAAACCCCATAATCGGTACCAGCCGTAATTAATCGAGCAGCATGATCGCTAATCAGTTCGGATACACGGAATGGTCCATGCCACAAATGCGCTAACTTCCTGGTGTATCCTTCTTTCACGCGATCTAAGTAAAGCCAGACCCTTGATCCCAGTTCGATATTATGCGAATCGACTTGATCAATATTCCGATCAGCTCTCTCTTGGATCGCCCTCCGCAGCCGTTCATTCACTTGTCCCCGCGCACGCTGATAATGGCGCTGGAGTCCCATACGCCATCGACGAGCTTCGCGATCTCCACCCCGGGTACATCCGACGGGAATCGCCGACTCGATAGTAGATCGGGGGTCCCAACCATACGCCAAGTAAAACGGAGTATCTCCCCTGATACGATCGAAAGAAGAATTCAACGCAAAAACCAGTCTCTCTGCATACTCATTCCAATCTTGTTGAGCGGAATCCGCGACATACATCTTAATAGCTCTTGTTAGTGTCTGCACCATTCGCTCGACCTTGCCGTTCGCCTGCGGACGATAGGCCATGGTCGCGCTTTGTTTCTGACCAAGCATCTGATTGGATGATCGGAAAATTTAGGCGATGAAACCTGGTTCTAAATCATGCCTGTTCATCTCACTTGCTCCAAACCGCCTAAAGACACATTCCTCATAACTGCAGGCGACTTGTTGGGCTGTTCGGGCAGATCCTGCTTTTGCGATCACCAACCCCGTGAATAGATCAGTCCAAATCAGCAGTTCTGTATTGCTTATGAATTATTTCGGCAGGGAAGGTATGTGATTCATCGCTATCACTTGGAAAGGGTAAGTCGCCTGGATGTTTCCGGGTGATCTACCCCGGATATTCGGTATGCCCTTCCCGGTTTCGCAATCTGTACACGTTCCGACAAACTTTTGGACACTTCGATATAAACCCCTCCAGTGAAAATGTTTGCGAATCCTGTGATATGTCCGACCCACACCCTGGCGAACTACCTCCAAACTGACGTGATAATGATGCAAGATATCTGCTTGTAAGGTCTCCGGAATCACGAGTCTCGCCGATCGGTCCAGATCTGCGTCAGCCTGATCGGCTTGGGCATAGTAAAACAACAAATCGTTTTCGTCAATCTTATAGCTGGACGCGATCTTAACACACTCTTTTGCTTCATTCTGGCTCAATTTCTCCAAGTCCCCATTCAGAAAGCCTTTAAATCAACGATCCATTTTTCTTCGTCTTGTGCATTGAGAATTCTTTCACTCCGCATCTCCTGTACTATTTCTTCTGTTAGACTTTTTCGTGAAAGCGGCCTGCTGAGTGTCGATCTGGCTCGTGACCTCGTCATGATCGAGACACGTGCTGCTTTCTGTGTATCTTCCAAATGAATCAGCTCGGGCAACCTTTTGATCTCGACCAATTCCTCCAGTAGGGCTTTATCGGTGATCATCGATCCAGTCTGATCACGCATGGCCATCGTGGCTAGGTGATCAGCACTCCTATTCCAGTCACGTTTCACGTGTAAGAGGTCATGATTTGGCCATCCACGTAGAGCTTTCATACACGATCATTCAACAACTTCAAGCGGGAGCGTTGCAATTGATTTCTCCAGTGATCTGCCGGATGACCAGATTTGAATCTCCACATATGATTACCCTTCCACTCTTTTGCTCTTGCAGGAGATCCAAACCTAGCGGTATTCGGCTTCATTGACTGTGATGCCCGGGGTATAGTCTGAACCAGCAGATGTGACAGTCCATTCCGGTAATTTCTACTACAACGCGCTATACGCCCCTACGCCTTTCTTCACGCTCGCTGATCCGTCGAAACTTACGACGATCAAATCTTCCTCCGAGCCGACGATCGGTGGGGTATAATGATTGATTCTCTTGGCTGCTTCCGAGAAGCGACCTCGATCAGAGCTTCATCGACTTCTGATCGGGGTGTGATCTTGGCTGCTAGCGTACCGAGAATTTCTTCTTCACCCTTGGTGCATTTAATGATCTCCAAGGTCCACTGAGATAACAGCGCTGCCCATCGCCCCAGTCTTCCGTCTAACCCGTTCGCGGACAAAAATCAAGCCAGAGTAGATCGCCTAGACAATACTTTGATCCCTCTGGTCACCAGCATAGAATAACAGACATCCAATATGCGCAATAGTGCCAGCACTTCTATATCCACTATGCCGTAATTGACCTCGTTCGGTTCTAATGTCCGGCTTGTAAACGTCACTGGACAATATACTTCGTCGTGATCTTGGACCAGGGCGGCTGATATTGCCCATTTACTGGCATATAGAATCACCACGGGATTTTCTTCAGTATCTGAGTCGAAATCATCTTCGCCTTCAACATACTGAAGGCTACCATAGCTCGTTCCATATGACCCTCTGACCCTGGCACAGTTCGATCGATCAGCGATTCAGTCTTGAGATTCGATTCGATAACTTCGGTTTCGCGACCTGTCTCACTCAGTGACTTTCCCACTCGATCACGTTCTCGTAGCCTATGATAATCCACTTCCTTCAATTCGTATAATATAGCGGCATATATCGAGAAGTCGATAGACCGGCTATAATAATTCAGGGATCCGAGGAAAGACTGCATAGCCTTCAGTGATTGGGGAAAAGGCAGGTTACTGGGAGCACCCAAATCTTTCGGGTTTGCTTTAAGGACCTGAATCGACACCCAAGGTAGGCTACCTTGGGTTGACCCGAGAAGCTCTTGACTACGCTGATCGATAAATTCCTGCGTTCGCAAGTGTCAAGGAGTCGTTCGACCTTATCACATAGCATATCCCATGATGTTGCCGTAAACAAGATGTCGTCTATATATGATCGCCTTCCCAAAACGGATCGTCTCTGATCGTGTTCCGGTTCACCCTCTGTAAACACATCATGTAGATCGGTGGCTTCTCGATCGGCACTGATCTGGAAATGTCCATAGAGAGCATTGTCAATCAATCTCTGATAGATCTGTGGGGCGTTCTTTAAACCGAACGGCATCCGGTTCCATTCGAAAAGGCTAAAAGGTGTAACGAAAGCCAAAATCTCTCGAGCACGATCAGTCATTGAAACCACCCAGAAACCACTAGCCATATCTAGCGAACAAAACCAAAAAACTTCGTCCAGATCTTCCAGTAAATCATTGATCAGGGGCATCGGATAGACCATCAACTTTGTGAGATAATTCACCATTCTATAGTCAATACAAAGTCGAATATTGACCCCGTTCTTTTTTATCACAATCACAATCGGTGATGCCCACTGCGATGTTGAAGGTCGGATGATTCTTGTACTCAACAAGCCCTTGATCAAATCGGATAACTTTTCCCGGTATGACTTTGCGACAACGGTGAGCGATCGGTCTCGCATTTCCAACGTCTATATCACAAACAGCTCCGTAAGCAGCTGGGCGTAGGGCGTTACCCTTCACAATCAATAAATGGCCCCTTTTTCAGATGATATTCTTTAGCTGATCGATCTGCTCGGGAGTGTTCACTTCGGTATCACCGACCTGTAAATCTTCCATGGTTACTTCTGGTATATTGGGCGATACTTCCGGCAAAACTGGCATCTGCTTCTCGATACCTTCAATGTACTGATCACCACCTTCTTGTATACACACTTGTTCGTCTACCGAATCTACTTCCTCCGGTTCGGCATTATCTTGGTCCGCCCCCTGTGAGTCATCCAACCGGTGATCTACTTCGGGTTCACCTTTGTCCTTAACGACTTCGACAGGTTCATTCTTCTTTTTCTCCTCAGAGTCGTTTCTGAACTCGTCACCATCATTTTTGCTCTCTGGACCTGCTACTTTCGGTGAGCCGGGTCTAATAATAATCAAACCTTGTGGACCTTTTTTTGACCCGTCTTTCCCCTGTCGCTTCGACCGACGGCCTCCTGATCAACAGCTTAGTCGGAATAGCATATTCCGGCTTCTCCACTAAAGGTGAGGTATCTTCGTCGGCTAGGTCTTCGTCACTGATCAGGTCTGTGGTGGTTTGATAAGCCAGATTTTGCCATTCAATATATCTTCTGAGACATACCCAATCTGTCGAGGTACTTTCCCTTCGGGTAACCACATCTCTAGGATTATGTCTTCGTGAACGATTAGCGGCTGATCAGATATGTTTGTAATCCTGATATAACTTGATTTGCCGATACCCTTTACGAACGTTGGTACTCATCGTTCACCACGGGTTAGCCACAATTTCTGTTGCCGATCGCTTGGCCGAATCGTCACGTCGACTGATCGGGTTACCTCGATGTTTTTGTACTGACCCATTTTGAGCATCCGCGTATGAGTGCCATATAAAGGACGGCGGCCGGATAACTGTATCTGCACCTCATCCGGCAGAGTCAGGGTTCCATGAGACAGGTCGAGCCGTATACCGGCTGGTACCATGAAATCCATTCCCAGTATCGCGTCTTGACCGGCTAACCGGCCAACACAAGCGTTGAAATAGTAGACCAGGGAACCTGCCAGAGTGATTTTTACGCGTGATCGCCCTTCCGTCATGTACGAACTTTCGCCGATCCCAACACATTCTTGCCACTGGGTACTGTCTATTCGACATCCCACCGTACGAGCAAAGGCGGAGTCAATGATCGAGACTTCTGCTCCAGAGTCAAATAAGATAGTGGCCTTTTTGTTGTTAATCTTCCCATTAGCTTTTGCTTGTTTAAACCACTTGTCGGGAGAGTGATACTTCCAGTATCCTCGGGACTCGCCGGGCAGTAGATCCAACTCCATGATCACGTCCGAACGGGAATATTCATCCACTCTGAGACTGTGAATCGGACATCGATCGGCACAATTTGAAATAGAACATGCATTGTCGGTTATCTCCTTTTCCTCAAACTTATCTCCGCTACCGACATATGCATAAATGCAGAACGTAGATCGCTCGGCTCGAACCAGATTCCAACCTGGCGAGCGATCTAGTTTAACATTTTCTCGACATCTGGTGGGAGCATGCCAGCATGTTTAGTCGGCACATACCACTTGTGCATCTGATTGAAAAATTCTTCAATAGGGCACGCACCGGCATCTTGAATCTTCCCACAGCTTTTACATACGAAAAACAATGATACGAAGGGTGACCTTTACGATCACATTTTTCACATGTGATTCTCTTCCAGCAATCACGATCTCCATGTTTAGTCGACCCACAATGCACGCATTTCTTGCGAGGTCGGTCCTGATAAGGTTGAGCCTCACCAGATTTTCGTCCATCCATGCCATTAATCGATGATCTCGGACGGAAAACTGGTTCCGTCGTAAAGATATGACGATACTGCTCCTCATCCGAGCCTAAACTTGATTGACCACTTTCTTCTTCCGAACTGGAACTGTCCGATTTCGTCGTAATCGTCCGAATCGCCCTGGTTGGTCGTGCCGCTGGTATCTTGCCCTGGTCCGGGTGTGGATTCGACCGGTACCGGTTCGATCCTCCCTCGACATTGGGTTGTCGACTTTTGGCCCGCTGCAGCGTTCTCAGGGTTAGTTCCAATTGCTCCGAATTGCTTATACGGAGCAGGGTTAACTGATCAGCCAAATCGCAATTGTCCAAAGTGCCGATAAAGTGCTCGACATGCTCGCGAGCTGTACTCTGGTGTCGTGGGTCCTTGTTCGACATTTTCAGACCAGCAACATTCAGCCAATGTAAGTATTCAATCGGTGTTTCATCGGATATTTTCTTCATATGGTAATACTGACTCGCGACAGACACCCCTGAGTTGCAATATTGCTCTTCAAATTCTTCACACAATTTAGACCACTTCAAACGTACTTCTCGGCTCAGCTGTTTAAGCCAGTTCTTGGCCGGGCCCTTCATCAAATCAGCGAAAATCAGACAACTTTCAGCTTCCGGTGTCTTATCTCTCAAGAAGACTGATTAGTCCGACTCAACAAAGCTCTCGCCTGATCATCGTCCATATCCTTGCCGGTGAAATCTTTTAATTCCGAGATCGCCGACATCCGAACTCGAGTGATCGTTCCAAAGTCACTGGCAAATGCCTGTGCGGAGGCCATATTTGCCCGACGAGGCATCTACATATCCAAATCAACCGGGTCAAAATGTTGACTCATCTCTCCATGTGATTACATATCCACATCACTACGTGGAGGTGATCTTTGGAGTCGATCTTGGTGACCGACCTGACATATTGATCGAACAATTCCGGCCGATCAAACTGATTTCATATCCACATCCACAGGTTTCTTGACTGGTTTAGCAGTGGATTGGTTCATGTTTGGTATCGATCGCCATGGTTGTCCTTGTCCAGGTGTATACTGAGGTTACCCGCGTTGTTCACCCACAAATCTATTCATCATAGTCGCGAACATGGTTCTCATTTGCTCAGGGACTTCTGGTATGTTGGTAGGGTTACGGTTGGGAGTCGGATTATTCTGTGCTACTTCTTGAGAATCTTCAAAACTGTCGTCTGATCCGACTCGACCAGGTTCGGGCTTCCTTTTCCTGTTCTGTGACTCGACCTTGGGTTCAATCTGCTTGATCCCTTTCGGACCCAACGTCATACGTGTTACTCCAACCGAAGAGTCGGTGGAGTCCGCTCTAGACTGTGATGACAATTGATATATTGACTCAATATCCACAGGATATTCAACCAACTGCAATCGGTGTGAAGGATCCGCAATCGGCGACTGGACCACGGGGTTCGCCCCGAGTAGCGAGGCAAGGTGATCATACAGCGTTGTCATAGCTTCTCGGATCGTCCCTTGGTCTAGATCGAACAGCATATTCGCGTCGAACGCGCCAGTAGTGAAACAACTTGTCGATCTGGCCAAGAGGTTCCTATCAGTCGAGTTGACTGCTGTGATACCGGCTGGTCGCCGATTCAGCTTCCGATGATCTTTTTTTATCTTCATCACTCGGTTGGTAGCTAGGAACTTGTGAAACTCTCGAAGATAAAATAATCGTTCTACATCTTAAACAGTGGTCTTCTCAGCTGGTTCGGTCTTCTTTCCATCTTCTTCGAAGATCTTTGGTTTCGGTTTCACATATTTTTGAGGGGGATCACACTGATCTGCCCCCATGTTTTTTCTATCTTTTTCCATTTTCTTCTTATGCATAGGATCCAGGTCAGCACCTCGATCCTTTCCCGGGCTATAGTTAATTTTACTATAACCAGATCGGCCCCGATTGAGGCCATGTGGGTAGTTGTTTCATCTTAATTTCGACCTGGAACGCCACCAGACCAGGTCGACCATCACTTCCTTTAGATTTGGACAGCATCGGAGGCGATACGCCTTCCTCCAATACACCCGAAAAAGTTTCCTCCACTTTGATTTCACATCTTTTTCATCATCAAAGGAATCACGGTGATATCCTGAGTCACCAAGTGATCCGGGCACGCGCACCATTGTGGTGGAGCCGATTTCCAAATCCATGACAGATGTCTTGGGTGGAATCCGGATAACCCACTGGCCCGGACGACCAACTATCGGAGGGGGTACTCCGTTGATCCTGATCGCCATCAGAATCGGATGAATCACCATTATGGTGACTGATCCGATCTTCCCGGTCATCTGACCGGTCATCATGTGCGATAGAATCCATACGTTACTTCATCTCACCTTGCTTACCCATTGATCGGGGGTGGTTACACTCACTCAGGTGGACACGGTGACGAAAATGATGATCTTGATCAGGTCGGAGGGGATGACCTTCTCGAGACGGGGGTGTCCTCGGGTGGAAATCTTCACCAGAGAACGAGTCGGGGTCGATACTTAACTTCAGTATCTAGGCATTGATCGGGAAACTTCGTCCGATCAGGCCAGCCAAAAAGAACGAGAGACAACGAGAAACCAAGAAAACGCGATCAAGCCACGATCTTCCACAGTAATCCACAAACGTTATCCCCACAAAACCTTTCCAATAATAAACGTGTTCCAAACACGTGCGCGTGGGGGGTGAGGCTTGATAACCTAACCAAAACCCGTCGGGGGCCTCCCGGTAAGCCAAATGCGTCTAAGTGCGTCTTAACCGGGAATTAAGTTGAGCTACAGGGGCCTAGTTAACCCTGTGCTCCCAATGACCGCGAATCGTGGCGGAGCGACTCTTTGCTTAGGTGGTAAACAAAATCTGTTATTATTTATGCAATGTCCTATACCTAGTGTAACATACACCAACTCATGTGCCTGCCTCATTCTTCGATCCTATTCGCTTCGTCGCACGATTGCGTAGTACCACCTTACCCATCTTCGTTGTACCTTCAAACTGATCCGTACCACTTCTGGACCGTTTATGGTCAAACCCTATGGCGATCTTCAATCATCCTGATCTCTCGATAAACGGCTTGGAACCAGCTCGGGATCTGCCTCTTAGACACTGTTCTCCCCATATCCAACCCGGCTTAGCTGAAAACCCCATCTCTCTTCACACCTGGAAGCCGGTTTGGGGCCGTTCGGTTCAGATCATGATCAGCACAGCGATCGGCAGAGTGATCGGGGCAGTGATCAGGGCGATCAGCCCCAGATCACCTCGAGACACCTCAGGGCTACCGTTACAGCAACTTTGCCAGTTCACTCGACCATATTCTTGACCTTCATTACCTACCGGGATGCAAAGATCGCACCGACTCAGCGTTTCTCGTGAGGTTGGACCTGATCAGACCTTCTTGCGCTAATTCGGGATGGATCCGTCGACTCTCACCGCTTGCCTCAGCTTAGTTATGCTCACACGGCTCGCCCCTCTACATATCCAGCTCTGTCTAGTACCCGATCTTCGTATTCTAGGGCGGAGTTAAGTGACTCGGCCGATCGGGCCGGAATTTCATATCACATCCAACTTCAACACCTGCACCGTTCATAACTCATCCCGATAACTGGATTCTGCTGTTCCTGATATGTTACCTCGCCATTGATGCCGTATTTTCCAGTTTACCTCAGTCGATCTCGCCATATACGCCCACGTGAACTCCACTTAACACGCAATATCCTGATCGGATCGTAATCTTCGCCATTCCATTACTATCCGGGACCAGGCGTAGTAACGGTACTTGGCTTATCCCTTCACATTACGAAAGCCCGTTGTCAACCGCCTTTCATAATATGCGAAATCAGCCTGTCCCACCCATCAACTGTCCCATCTTGACGGATGTTCCCATCGTCACCAATCAACGGTCATGTGTGGTCCACCTTATTCTCAACTTTTTCTCAGATCGCTTCACCACAACAAGGATGACCCGATCGGGAAAGATCACAAGGACATCAAATGTGATTGAGAAGGTTGACTGAAAGGTTATTTTGGCCAATCATATGACGGGATTATTAAGTTTGATCTATTGTGTTAGGTTCGTGTACGATATACATAGTATTTTTTATATTTCAATAATAGGATTGATTTTACCCCCTAAACAAAAAGTCACCCCGCCATGTGTTAGCGGTACATGTGTAACAAGGTCCCCTGTAGCTTAACTTATTTCCGGTTGAGCCTCGTACTGACGCAATTTGGCTCGGCTCACCTCAGTACTCCTACGGGATTATACTAGGTTATTCTAACTTCACCTCTCACGCTCACGTGTTCTGAGTACATCATTTTTTTGCAAAGATATGTGGAGATAAATAAGTGGATTTACTCTAGAATATCGTAAAACTTTCGTAATATTTAAGTATCCCTATGTAATAATTGGTTATCTCTAGTTATTGGCTGGTCCGGTCGGTCGAAACTTCCCGACCGTGACCGTTATGGTATTTACATACCGTTCCACCCCTAATCCGTCCTCCAGTGAAGATTTCCACGGAAGAACAACCCCATCTCAAAGAATAAGTCATTTTCCACGACCTGATTGGGAATGTCGCTTTCATCTAGAGTCCACCTGAGTGAGTGTAACCACCGTGAACAAATGGCTACAAGGTGAGATGAAATAAAAGGTTAATCCGGTCGGTTGTGATGACCGGTCGGAAGTCCGGGATGATTGAGCCGATCACCCTAGTGGTGATCAGTCCGATTTAGAGATCGGTCAGGATTCGCGGTGTATCCCCTCCGGTCATCCACGCCAGTGGGAATCCGGGTTCCCCCAAAAACTTCTGTATTGATTTGTAAATTGGCTCCACCCCAATCCGGTCTTTGTTTGCGCAAAGACGTTCATCCTCCTGACGTTTTCTAACTTAACTTCAGATCATGCGCTCTTACCTGATCTGTTGAATTTTGTACTACACGGCGGTCTTTATCGCCCGTGCGCGAGACCTCTTCCCATGGTGGTAACTGCCTACCATGGATAGATTTCCATCACGGCCGTATTCGTTCGTGGGGATTTCGGTCTTTATCGCCCATGTCTTTTATTGCTTCCTCTCGGTTGCCACTGCCTAACCTGGATGCGTCTTACTTACACAACCGTCGTCAGTAGTGAGTACTTCAACAAGGCGGATTTAATCGCATTTTCTTTTCGTTCTCTCATCACGCTGCAGTTCTTCTGCAACGTGAGCTAGTCACACTGGACTTTTACCAGCGGATTCTCCAACCGCTGAAATTATCGGATCAGAACAAGAGGTTCCACCGCAATACAACAATCCATCTGACACTGCTGATGTATTCACTAATGTACTTTAATTTCTCACAGAGCGATCACTCCCTGCAGCATTGTTACAGTTAATCGACAGGTTGTTCCAGTGTTGGTTAATGATTGGACATCCATGGGATGCCCAATATAACATCGATCTTGTCATCTAATTCAAATAATTAAATGGTATCAGATGCATCGTAGGATTGGGGTAATGTGTTAATAATACATTTTCTCGATAAAAAAAAATCGTTCTTGAACGAAAGTTCGTTTAGGTTGAAGCGTGTCAGTATCACTCGCTTTGGTAGAGTCACGATTGCGTCTTTGCCAACTGGACTGACAGTGTAATGGGGTACCATTACACAAGTGGTATTTAAGTCGAAATATCACTGTTCGATTTCAGACTTACTGTCTGAATTGTGAATATTGGATTGTAAGTTATTATTATCCGATTCGGGTGTTAATACCGAATCCAAGAGGGGATCTAATAATACGAGTATTATTAGGTCAATTTTATATTGCATGTTTGTACGATAAGTTAACGTTTATATTATAGCAATTAACTCTAAACCACACATAATATATTCACTCTTAAACTTAACGTCTCATAGCCACGGGTCATATATATATTGACGTATATATTTAGGGAAACGTTATTCTGACCCCCTCGAATTGATACGTTGACCCCCCATTTACAAAAAAAGGACAATAGTGTTACTACAAACATATCTACAAGTTGGGTTGGACAAATCACCCCACGGTGAAGTGGCTGTAGGAGGAATACAGTGAGGTATTTCTGAATCCAATTAAAGAGATGTAGGTGAGCTCCGTGAGTTCTCCAGAATTTTTCATGCTCATAAGATCACACCAGAAACGTACAAAGACACCTTTCCACAAACAACAATTGAAGAGCATTAGCATATGCCTTCCTCGAGATCACCAGATAGATTTATCATGATTAATGGCAACAACTTAGAGGCATAAACTTAGGACTTCCCCCAATTGGAAATGTTTCTCTTGAAGCGTTAACTAGCAATACTAACATTTATTCAGATTGGATTCTTTCTAAAATAAAGGGTAAGATACTGAGGAATAGTTTTGAATGGTTACATTAGTTATGGAGCACAATAAGCTCAAGTAGAGAGATCTAGAGTCAGATTCAGCGGAGCAAATACCTACCATTGCCTTTGAAAGTGTTTCACACAGTCTCCGACTTGCTCTCCACATCGTTGTCGCATCCATCGTCTCTGAGAGTGGAGGCGCTTGGTTGGAATTTCATAACATCTCTGGTGCAAACCCAGACGAAGGAT
Source organism: Sclerospora graminicola (assembly GCA_001887855.2). Lineage (NCBI taxonomy): Eukaryota > Oomycota > Peronosporomycetes > Peronosporales > Peronosporaceae > Sclerospora > Sclerospora graminicola. The sequence continues at coordinate 15,603 of MIQA02024368.1, forward strand.
CTGGATTTGTTTATCATTTTCCTTCGAACACCGTGGCAGCTACCAACTGTTAAAGGCTAGGACCGTGTTGCCTTTAATATGTTGTGGTTCTTGTAGAAGTCAGTAACATTATTGTCCTTTTTTTGTAAATGGGGGTCAACGTATCAATTCGAGGGGGTCAGAATAATGTTTCCCATATATTTAGGACTATTTATTCTCATTAAATAGTCTGACTTAAATTTAATACTAATTAACTATCGAGGAACAGATTACATTTGTTCCTATCCTTATTGCACGCCTTCCTCACCAGCAAGTTTACAATGTAAGCCTGTAACAGCTAGCCGGTTAGACCTGGTAGCCTTTTGTGGTCCGTCCTAACGACAACTTTTTGTTTCGTTCTGCTTATTAATTAGCGGAGCGCTGGGTTAAGAGACGCTCGGTCGACATGTCGTCAACCGAGCGTCAACACGCGCAAGACGTATTGAGGGAGGCCTTCCGTCACTTTCAACAACGTAACGTGGACGTTGTTGTGGACATGATGCGGGCCATGAGGCTGACATCATTATCATGGGCGGAGGAGATCCAGAGCCAATTGACCTATCGGTTGTAATTGCCTCGACCCCGAGGCAACCGAAGAATAAGATATTTCTTCGCTGCTATCGTATGCAATGATGGGCCATTACGCCGAGGAAAGTATGGCGCCGACTCCGGTGCCACGCTGATAGCGGACTGGACTGTCTGCTGGTCGGCGACATCAACAGGGGCATCCCTCTGTTGATGCAAAAAACAAGGACAACCAGTAGGGGTGGGGTGTCGTACTGGGAGGATAATCTTACATGCGGACATCGGGCATGTGAGGATAATAGCCCCAGACGGGACTATGTCCTGTCAAAAGGTACAGGGTGAAGGGAGATCCCTCATCACCCTAATGGCTAAAACGCATGGAAACGATGTCCTCATACGCGCTTTATTCGACACAGGAGCGTCGAGCAATTTCGTTAGAACTGACAGTTTAACGTCGTTGGATTTCGTGAAGTTGACACTCCACGAAGTATGTTGTCAGTCTGGTTAGCAACAGGTGCAACCGTGACTACTCGTAATGGTGTGGTTCGCACACGCTTCGAGCTTGACAAACTGTCGTTCGAAGACGAATTTTTTGTCCTCGATTTAGACGATAAGTTGGATTTAAACCTGGGCACCCCTTGGACGTCCAAGCATAAGCCAACGATTGACTGGATAAACCTGTCGATCAACTGCGGCGGACCCGCAGGAAATGATCACCCTGGGAGTAATCCGACTGTATCAAACGATACAACCGCAGCGTCAGACAGTCTGGTGGATAGCGATGGCACCACCGGGTCAGATCTGACACTATCAGCGGAAGGAACATCCGCTGAAAAGAGCTCAGTAAGACTTACACACGCAACCGAAGAGCCGTTGCGTGTTCAAGATGTGAGAAACCCGGTCCTCGTGTTGAATTAACCACGACCAACGACGGTCATCGTGTGGAAGATCTATCCTCGATGATAAGTACCCACCGTGAAAACGAAGGTGTCAACACGGGTGAAATCGTTCCCGGGATGAAGTTGAAGAACTCGCGACTGAGAGCAGTAGTGAACAACGAGATTCCGTGGTTGGCAGTGGACATCATGACGAAGAGGCCTTGCGCACGAGTGATAACGATCCCCGTGTAACTGGTAAAAGATCAGACGAGCGCGTCAGATCATAATGACGAGTCCATCAAGACGATAAACGTCTTGACGCGGACAGAGACTGGATTCGCTACCCAGTCTCTTACACTCGACAATCTCCCGAAATTAGGTTCGGAGGTGATGGCTCTTCTAGCTCTAAGCTGGAAAAAGTTTTCCAAGAATTTGCACGAACCGATCTGCATCATCGTCGAAACAGAAGATGTTGTGGATATTTGCGAACAGTTTTTCGAAACTTGTCGTAAGGCAGCACATGTGCGGGAGTCTACCTCACCGCACTCCAGTCCCACCTTTTGTGCGAAGAAGTCTATTGGTGGGTCACGCTTATAAAAAGCTGAACGCAGCCACGGTACCGGCACAAACACTGATAGCGCGGAAACTTGTCATCATTGATGGCATGATGATATGAGCGGGAGTACTGTCTTCAGTGCTCTCGATTTAAGGGATGGATTCTACAACATCCTTATGCGTGAATAGGATTTCATCTCACGGGAGTAAGCACTCCAAGCGGTATGCTTTGGGAGTGGCTAGTGATGCCACAAGGAGCTCGAAATGCTCGTGCAACATTCAGATATGGGTCATGCATCAATTACGCCCAGCAGAGCGCAACTATCCATTGCATGACAAGGAGCTCCTTGCCATGAAGTATGCACTGGCAAAAGTTCGGATCTATCTCTTAGGAGATAGGCCGTTTGTGGTTTACACGGACCATGCGTCGTAACGAACGGCCGTGGATTCCCCACACATTTCCCATAAAACGGCACGATGGCTGTCATTCTTTACGGAATACAATTTTACGGTTGAGTATAAACCCGGACATTTGAACGTGATAGTGGATGCGCTATCACGACGGGCAGATTACGAGACGAAACTGTCCGTAACCGAAGACATCAGTGCAAACGCAATTTGTTGCACTGCTCTGTCGTCTTCCCTTGTACGACATGGACGACGAGCGTACAAGATAGACGCGGAAACGCATCTGTTGATCGATTACTTAAGTGATCAATCAGATCAGAAGTGCGACGAACTACCAGAGACCTTCGCGCTTGCGTTCATCGTTACCGATTGCACGATGGCGTGCTGCTTTACAGCACAGACCAACAAGATGTTGGTCGCGTCGTCGTTCCTATTGACGATGACCTCAAACACCAAATAGAGGTTGAGTATCACGATGCACCGACCTCGGGGAATGAAGGTCGATAGAAGACATACGCTTCTCTCGCACGCGATTTCTAGTGGAGGAACCAGAATAAATGGGTACGGAATTACGTACATGCTTGCGATATTTTCCAGAGCATATAGCCTGGACAATTCGCGCGGGCTCCTCTCCAATCTCTGCCGGTTCCGACAGAAGGTTGGAAGTCCATTTCAATGGACTTCATCTTCTGTCCCTTCCGCCCGACAACAGTCGGAAGACTGGTATCGTGGTTTTAGCAAGACGATCTTGCTGCAATGTCAGCGAATGTCACTGCTGTGCAAACAGCGCGGATATTCGTCCACACGGTATTCCGTTTGTACGGAGTGCCGGAAAACATAGTCCTGGATCGACATCTGAGATTCACAGGACGTTTCTACGTTCTCTTTGCTTGGCACGCAGGTGAAGATCGCAACTGCGGATCATCCGGAAACGGGTGGGCAAACAAAACACGTTAATCGCGTTCTCGGAGACAAGCTGCGTTCATATGCGCATGCCTTCGGACAGTGGAGTGACTCCTTGTCACTCACTGAGTTTGCCAACGCAAAATGTCGTGAATCTCTCCACAAAGGGAACGATATGTCTTCACAGAGTGAGACATATCGCCGCTCAACCCAGAGAGACCCCTCTCGAGCTTGCGAAGCTGTGAACCATGCTCCGCAACAACGACGGCGAGGGAACTATCAACCCCCGCCGTCGACCCTGATTTGTAATCAGGGGGAATAAGAAATATATTCTCGAGCGCTTGATCTCAAAGCACCCGGTTCCCTATAAGAAGGGGCAGCGTACCGAGTACTGGATACGCTAGTTGGGATTCCCTAAAGCGTTTGACTCGTGGGAACCAGTGTGATTACGCACGATCTGATCGCATGTGATTTTCCTCCCTTGCTACCTTGATGCAACATCCGAGCTTGATCCAGACCTGAAAAAAAGGATACAAGAGATGAAATTGCATGGCCATCGCTAAAACACACTATAAATGCTTACAATCACGATACAGAAGTTACTGAAAAGTTAGCACTAAACACTTGTTGCATTTTCCAATTGTTTATAAAAAATCGCTTATTGCCACTTCTTGATTGTGGTATATTTGGTATTTCTTGCCTGAAATTGAGTAGCCAGTATAACTGTGCAAAACGTTAAACCATAAGCGCTAAATTAGTAGCACAGGACACAGAACACAGATATGCCAATGTTCATCCACACACAGTCCCACGAGGACGAATACGAAGCCGAAGCCCAGCTTCAAACCAACCACAGTGGGCTCCTACAACTTTTCACTTGTAGTACGTGTATGACTAAGTACGACACCACTGCGTAAATGTAAATTCATGTGAGATGATATTACAGATGATGTTGCGCGTTGGATGATGCAGAATATGTTGCGCAAGATGTTGCCTACTCCATCACTTTTTAATGCTTTATTTTGTATGCCATCGGTCAGCAAACCAAAACGGTTCCTCTTCTTCGTTTAAGGTCTCCCAGATCATGAGCAGAAAGCTATGCGGTGACCACTAACGTTTCCTTTAAGGGCGTCAGTGTGTTCTTTGAGCCTACTGGATCTATCTGTAACGACCTTTGGTTTTTGGTTTCCGTGCCACAACTTTATTGATTGGCACAGCGTACCAATTACGGGGTACAAATAGACCTATAATTAGAGTGATGTTGGATATGACACGAGTTTGTACTGTAGAAAAAATGGTTGACCTGATTGGCTAATATATGCTGTCGGATATAACACAGAAAGATGGGTTGTGTCTTGTTCCTGATATACCGGTATGATTTGAAGGGCATATTAATATTCGTCAAACTCAGCTTAATAGTATAGATTCTCGACACGTTTGGCAATTGAGGTTTGCACATTTGTTCTCACTCGCCACGCAAACGTAGCTGCTTAGAAACTTTACGACAATGACGAGAAATTAGCGAAACAGTTGATACTGTACGTTGGGGTACCCGCGCAGCATTTTAAGCCTAGGCTGTGCGGGTGACGGTACACCCCCCGAAGAAGTCAAACTGTATGCAACCTCATTGCTTTAGGTACATCAATGACAAACTTATTCGTTAATGTGGATGTTTCGATGCTTAGATCACTAGTCGGGATGTCATTGGTCAACGTCACTAATCTGACAACAAATAGCTTCAGCTTGACAAAGCTCTGCTGAATCCATTTGGTGAAGGTCTTCTGGAAATCCTACAAAGCACGCTCTGCCTGTTAAGCCATTTCCTCACCCCTTTTTCGCTTTTGCTTAAGTCCGCTAAGTTCAAATCTTAAGCCGAGTTATTACTATATGCATGTTTGTCATCTCCGTTGTGAGGTAGTTCCTGCTTGTTAATCTTGAATTGGCAATCTTCGCCAGTTTGTGTTTTTTCATCAGAGCGATGCTCTGATTTGGTCTGGTGCCATAATTGAACTCATAAAAGGAATTTAATACTGCAAACGTCCTGAGCGTATGAGTGGTGGTGCAAAACCTTATTAGGGGGCAACATTATTTTATTGCTGCGTCCTTTTCTAACTGGGGCTCAACGTATCAATTCGAGGTGATCAGAATAATGTTTCCCTTACAAAAAGGGAAACACTGGGCACCCAATCGGACTTGGTCGAATTAATTTACTCGACATAAAAGGCTATATTCGCAATTATTTTGAAGTGCTCAGATTTTCGACGTATAATGGCATACGACCAACCAACGCTATCATATGCTTGGGTACTTTGTTCTCAGACTTAGGACAACGTTACAAGGAGTCTAGGGGTAATTTAGACACCGTTTAATACTTTGCTTCGATCGTCGATGTAGTATAAGTGTGTTAAAAATACTTAAATTGTACGACGGTAAATAGTTTTGCAGTCAAGTTGGCAATAAAGTCGCAGAAAGTTATAACTCTCGCAGCAAATAAATTCTCTGATAGTTGCAGTCTGAAAAACATTTAACAATTAAGCCAACTATCTCTAGCAAATGTGTTTTTATCTTAGTTTATCTAGTAAAAGGAATTAGATGTTTCATCCCGTCCCTCCCTCTTTTAAGTATAATTTGCTATAAATACTATTAGCAAGGATCATTGTTTTAATTAATTGAAAGCTTTTTACATAAACGAATAAACTGCTTGCAAAACATATTCATTCTTCTACTGTAATTAAGTGTTCTTACAAAGAGTGAATAAGTACGATTATAATTGCAACATTTCGTTGGTACTATAAGTTATGGCACAAAAAATCGTCCTATTTGTGGTGGTATTAGTGTATCTACATTTTTCACTTCACCTATCCGTTTTACGTTAGAAAATGAGTGCATCATGGAGACCGAAACGAAGATGATGTCTCGAATGACAAGAAACTTGACATGTGTGTGAAGAGGTATAGAACAATGATGAACAAAAAAGCCAATACAAGTATTTTGTCCAATCATATTTACACTATATATTCGACTAAGTCCGATTCGGTGCCCAAATCATTTTTTTGCGGTGCCCTTAGTGTTTCCCTACAAAAAAGCGAAAAAAACCACTGTTGCAGAGTTGATGAGCTCAAGGCAACTGCAACTTTCTTACAAAGCCCTAAAACAGAGAAGATAAATGAATAATAGAAAAAGCTCATTAATAGCGTAGAAAGGTTTACCACAACAGAGATAACTCACGCAAAACATACTCATTCGTATAAATTAGGATTTTTGCCAATGTACGGTACCTGTTCAGGTTTATTACCAAAACTAGGATTCAAACGTCGGAAAAGGGTGTTGTTTGTAAATCAAGTCCAAACGAGGGTGCACCCACAGATGTACAAACTGAAGCACCTTACTTTGGCAAAATAGCCTAAAACCCTAACTTACAGTTGCTACCTGTGGCCTATTACGCAGAAGTCAACGCCACCGACATGTACTTTCGCCTGAGGTAGCCACATTTGAACACGTTTTTGATTTGAGTACTTTGTATCTAGTTCAGTGGACACTTAAGCTGTGCTGCCTTCTTGGTATCTTTACGGTATTTTGGCTTAACAAGTTGGCGCTTACATTTGTCTTGAATTGCGATGGAGTGCGTTTGGAACATTGCTGTCCGCCTCGTTTTGCCCTCTGGCTTCTTTCTACGGAGGCGTCATATTATTTTTTATTTCTTGGTAGACATTTTTTTTAATATACTTGAAGGTTGACTCGCTTGGAAATCCTCTCATTGCGATCGCAGCAAATTTAACATGTCAGCGTCTATATTGTCCGGTGAGATGGCATGCTGTTCGACGGATCAGTTTCGAACAGCTTTGAGAGGTATTTATTTCGTATTTCTCGCTTTTGTGTCGCGAAATCTTCTTGAACAGCTTGTATTTTGTGCTGGAAAAGCTACTGAAACATATCAGAGAGCTCATGTCTGGTATTCGCTTTACCTTGTTACGATAAAAGCCAAGCTCAATTAAGAAAGCAACGACCTCATTCTTGTAATTGGTTTGTTAAGATGGACATAGCTTTGTTCTTGCTTATGTTTGTGCACGTAGTTTACGGATACGATGGAATATATGCTCGAATTCATCAAGATTACTGAAAAAAACAAGTATTGATAATTGATTATCTCGATCTGATGAAGCAGCACCGCGACATTCTCCTTCGTGCCCGAGATTTGAAGAAACTTGTCGTCGGGCCTAAGTACGAGATTGTGAATTTACGACAAAAAGCCAAGTGCATCTGACAATTGCAAGACATGTGTACCCTTTCAGATTGTACATCTTTGGCGTTTGGACTTTATTCTGACGTTTAAAGGCAATATACCTGAAAAAAAACCTATTTTTGCAAAAGTCAATGAATTACAGATAAGGGTACACATAGGATGGGGATTAGGTCTGAATAAGCCAATAAGCGATCGGGTACCGATGCGGGTCGCACAATACTCTTGGGCCCGGCCACACTTTTTTTCCGTTATTTTATTCATAATATAAATTAAAGCTAATGATATTATGTTTGCTGGGCGTGCTTACTCTCATCTACTAATTTATAATGCTGCAATCGGCGTATCTGTGTGCTTTGTAGAAGTTGAGCTACGGCATAACACCAACAACACCCAAGATGACAATATCGAATAATGTACAAATTAGTATCACTGCTTTGCCATTAATTTATTCGAATAAAAGATATTGCTATTCTATTTGCTGGGCTTCCTTTCGGCATCCCTCTAGAGCGTGCAATATACCGACACAATGGGATATGGGTTATGGATATCGGGACCAGACTCACCCCACCACCCAACCCCATGAAGCAGCCCAACATGAGCGGTTCTCATGGTTTAAGTAAAAATAGCCTATCAGCGCGTATCGACGAATTTTCAACCGTGAAACCTTTTGCATAACGTTACAGCAAAGTGCCCACAGGCACAATCAAAGCCAATGCAGCGGCAGACATGAATCGGTATATATTACTCTATATATTTAGCTAAGTTGTTTCGAATTTGCCGTCAATCCCTCACCCAACAAGGATGGGGAGGATCCGGACGGAAAGAAGATGCGACAGAATCACAAGGACATACAGCCTGGGCACGGGGCCAGCCCCCCCCCCCCTTCCAGACCGAAGCACTTCATGCCGATACGGGCAAACGAGTTCACCGTCCGCAACAAAAAGTCAGGCGGTGGACTCTGCTCAAGCCAATCAGGGCTGTGCTCACATCGAGCAGTTCTCGCGACAACAGTGAGGTGGTGGCGTCCACCGGCTTGGCACCGCCGAATCGAAAGGACGGACGTTCCGGGCTCTGGTCCTGGATCCCCCCTCCAAGATCGAGGCACTCTGTGCCGACACGGTCAACAAGGACAAGCGAGTCTACCGTCTGCCGTTATAGCGGCGTCGGTGGACTCTGCCCAGAACATACAAAGAGCTGGCATCGCGCCTATTCTCAGGACAACAGAAGTGTGGCGACGTTCACAGCAACAGGAAAATTACGGGCTCGAGGAAGCTATTAATTTCCTGGGACGAAAGGAAGGACTCACATAGTGCTTACCACTGCCCTTGAGCAACGACTGTGGTGTAGTCGCTCTCATAAATTCCTTCTGAGATGCGAACACCAACGGGGGGCCCAGATGACTGACCGTCGGAGGTGGTACTCCGTCCATCCAGGTCTTGATCCGATCCGGTATCCAGCCGGCTGGATCGGTCACTTCCAACACCTTGGTCGTGACGACTTGGATGATCCATGTTCGAAAAAGCTCACCTTGTGTACCCGTCAGCACTGGCGGTTGCGCTCTCTTGATGGACCCTAGGGCGAAAGGTTAAAAGTCTGTCGAATAGGGAAACGAGGGTTAGGACTAGGGGTAGCTCCTGGACTAAAATCTTCACCGGGGAGCAGGATTGGCAATATACCTGAAGTCTGTATACTGCGACGGCTGGACCGAGAATAATCGATCGGCCAGCTAAACCAAAGATAATAAAGGGGTAAATCCAGTCGTGTACGTAAAAGGGAATCCAAATAACACTCCACAATCTTCCACAGTAGGTCAAAACATTACCACACTTTCCAATAGAGATAAAACCGTGTTTAAAACACGGGCGACTTGAGTTGAGTATACGCAACGCGGCGACTCCCGGTCAGGGGACTTCTGGTGGGTTACTTTAACCTTCCCTGGGCAAACCAATAGCAGCAAGAGGGGGTCTTGTTAGCCCTCTGCTGTGAACCAATGAAAGTGAATTGCGTCTTAGAAAGCGAAACGTATACTGATTTTTATCCCTATGTCCAATGCTCCCTTTTGTGTAACCTACCCCAAATAGTCCGGCTGGATAGTTATGTGTCTTACCTGAAATTGCCCAGTCAGCTCCACCTGGATCTCTTTTGTGTGGCGTACAACAAAACCATCTGGATTCAGCTGGATGCTCTTTTGTGTACTGTACACCAAAACCAGCCGGCTCGCCTGGATACTCCTTCGTGTACCACACATCAAATATCCAGCTCGACCTGGATAGCCATCCATCTAAGCCCACTTGGCCGTTGGCGTTATCTCTTCCTTAGTAGCCCAGCGTCCACCTCTGGCGTCTCATCCGTCTTCCACAAAGCCCAGCCTTCTTCAGGACCCTTTGCACATAAACGTTCCAAACAATCCGCCCTTCGGTCATCCACCATCTGCGGTCCTGATCCGGACGGCCATCTCCGGCTAGCCTAATTACAAGCCCCTTGATCACACCCATCTGGCTTGATTCCATGCCTGGCACCATCCTGCCGCTGGTGGGTATGCTTGGCAACTGCCATCCAGCATATACGCCTTTGGCCGGCATTTTCTGCCAATCAGATATCACCCTCGGCCAGTTGTATTTCATACCTGCCCGTTAATTAATTCACAAGTCACTTCACCACAGCCGCCCCTGAGTCTTGTCGCAGCCGCACAACGGTTGAGGCACGATCTCACCTGACACAAGTCTTTTCGATCTCTCTTATTCATGCCCCAATTTGGTACGTCTTCTGCCCGATTTCTGGCGTTTTCTATTACTGTAAGCCGGTCATAAAGCTGGCTTGAAGCCTCATCCGTCTGTGCTGACCATCTCTTGATATATTTCCAGTTCTGCAAGTCGACAAAGATAACATCTGTCGAGTTACTCTCGACGACGATGACTCGCCTTCCAGCATGGTGGAAATCGCGGGGCCGCCGGTTTCATTTCGTATTCCTGACCTGGTGCAATCTTCGACTGAAATCGATACGGCACTCCTCTTCCACGGTCAGGTCTGTGGTGATCGGGACAGATTAAGGGACACCGTCTCTTCCCTTCAGGCTGATCTTCGATCCAGTCAGACCGACTCCGAAGTTCTAGCGCAGAGATGCGCGACTCTCTGTGCGATGCTGGATCGCACTGAGCCTCGAATTTCCGAGCTAAGGCGTAGCCGCCAGAAGGTCGCGGATGAAGTAACCCGTCTTCGGGCCATTGTAGGCCAGCTCAATGGCGCCCTACAACAGGCCGCTGCACCATCTTCCCCCACCTCCGAAGTGGCGGAGCTGAGAAAAAGAATACAGGTGCTGACGGCTCAAGTAGATAGCCTGGAACACATCCAAACGGATTTGGTTCAGCAACTCGCCTCCGTTAACGGCCGAGCTGACGAAGCTATCGCCCGGAAATCCTCCTTGGAACCGAGTGATCTTCAGCGACAGGTGACCGATATCGAAGGCCAGGTCGCCAGCCTGACGAAAGAGAGGGACCGCCTCCGCACGCTGGCGGACGTCGTCGAACCTCTCCGGGCTGCCAACCAAGAGTTAGTTCACCGCTAAAAACTTCAGCGTAAATGATTCGCCCACTCCTATGTCGTAACGCGGTCGCTTACAATTTGCATGGCCATGTCGCTTCGCAGTCCAACAGTTGGAACAGCTGAAGAGGCAATCCGCCGAAATTTCCGAAACGTCCCAATAGTTGTTGCATCTTCGTGACCGGTACCGCCAGGTGTTCCAAGAGCTAGACGCCACTTGGGATGACCGGGACCACTTGCGAGAATCCCCTCCGCCATATTTTTTCTCTTGAGCAACAGCTACAAGAAGCCTCCTCCAGACAACAAGGGCTGTGATCTTAGCTTTGCCAGGTTCGGAGAAGACATTATGACGCTTATAATGGGCTGATCCGGGCCAACCGTGCCAACGCCGCCCTGTTGGATAAGGAGGATCGGTTTAGGTCCCTGCTATGCGAACTGCAAGACCGACTCGAGGAGACTCGGACCCAGACCGCCCCCATCCTACAGGTTCCTTCGTGCGCGCGAGAGGCCATCTTGGCCGTCTTGGGGATGGTGGTTCAATGAAAACCTCTTCGCCGAAACTGTCCCAGTCGTCTGCCTCGGCAGGATCGGACCGGAAAACACCCAGCCAGCTCTTATCCATTCCTGGCTGGTTCCGATCCGTCCCCCCCAAACGGAGAAAAAGGAGTGAATCCCCCCTCCTGTACCAATATTATTTAGCAATTCGGCTAGCGAACTGGAACTTGAGTCGGACAGCGACTGTAGTTCATTTACAATGGAGGCCGCCGCCGTATCCCCACTCGCTTCCTCAGAGAAAACCGCTCTTACGCCTGACTCGCCGTCTAGCTCAGAAGTTGATTAGGCATCCGGCTCGGAAGCTGACCCGCCATTCGGTTCAGGGGCTGCCTCGCCATCCGGCTCCAAAACTGGCTCTCCGTCTGGTTCAAACGCGGGTTCAGATCCGTCCTCCTCTAAGTACGTGTACGATGATGCCGATGAAGAGATGGTGCTTGTGACCTCTGGACCTGTTCCTCTCCCCTTTTATGCTCCATCTGGCGAACCGAAAAGCTGAATAGATCGGGGTATCGGCCGAGGGCGGAACGTGGTATCCGGGCCTAGGTGCTCCGGATCGGACAACCTCCCTTTCCGAATCTTTGGAAGCTATCGACCGGCAAGATTCTTGGCGCAATCAATACCGCAACCGGCCCTCCGATCATCCTGGATTTCAAGTGTCCCGGCTCCGCAACAAGTATAATCGTCCATAGCGATGGGCAACCTGACTCTTTTAACCCTTTTCTTTCTTTGTTCCCATTTTAAAATATCCATCCAAGTTTTTTTTGTCCCTCACTCTATCCTTCACTTCGGCTGTTAGCCCCGGTTGGTCAACGCCCGATCAACTGCAGGTGGATCTCCTGTTGTTACAGGGCGCCTCCTGATCCGGCCGGGTCTGAATGTCTGGTTCCCAGTCCTGGTTGCCATACTCTTCTTTCCCGAAACGGTTGGATCCGGGTGGGTGGACCTCTCACTTGGCGGCCTGTCCGATTATCTGCGGCAGCCTGTTCATTTCCGCCAGTTTGCCTAACATACCCGGATCCTAGACGGTGATGCCGACCTGATCACGCATGGCCAATGTAGCCAGATGGTCTGCACTATTGTTCCACTCCCGTTTGACATGTAACAATTCATGTTCTGGCCATTTCCGCAGGGCGGACATAACCCGATCATCCAAAAGTCTAAGTTGGGGGGCCTTGCAGTCTATCTCTCCAGTGATTTGCTGGATCACCAGATTGGATTCACCGCATATTATAATCCGCCCCTACGTCCGGTCAGTCAGCAGATCTAGGCAAAGCAGCAATCCTCGGTATTCTGCCTCATTCA
>MIQA02024369.1:0-17463 GCA_001887855.2 Sclerospora graminicola
GTGCAAGTTAAGACATGAGACACAACAAAAAATGCTAATGCGCTAAAAGATCGCCGTATTTGGCTTCATTTGATGGTTTGAGTGAATTTGGTCCAGCTTGGAGTTAGTTAATGAACGGGTCGCTAGGTACGCGCACAGTCGTGCCACGACACAAGTTGAGCCATTGGGAAGTTTGCCACATTGTGTGCACTTGGGAGTAAAAATTCTCATATTTTGAAGACAGACTCGTGTAATGAATCTATCAGTATTTGGCGTGCACACAAAGGACAGCTTCGCACTCCACAATAAACTATCCAAAAGCGTACCCTTCCAATTATTCAAAGTAAGTAAGACAAAACATACTGGTATTGAAATTAGATATTATTTTAGGGTTTAATTTCAGCGCAAGGGAGCAAGCGCTCTGCTGTAGTAAAGTAGTAAAGTATAGCAACAAATTTCAAATATGAAGTGTAGTGACGACCTCATCATGGCCTAGTCTCGCGTGCATATTTCGTTATGTACGAAATTATTTAATGACACACAATATTAAAACTAAGATGATCGTCATGTCGCGGATTGTCGTGATCTTAAGCGATTCGGGACACAATACTAGTAGTGTTTGATGTCGAAGACCGACGATGAAAAATCTTGACATCTCTTACCGTTTCACGGTTAGTTGTACATTCTTTAAGGTACAGGGGTAAAGTGGGCTTACCTTTAAAACCACGAGGTGCTTGTTTTGCGACAGGTGCTGATTTTCAAAATTGATGCTCTGACTAGTGCTGGTTTTGCGATTTACTCTCTATTTAGCCTTATCAGCCATTAATTACGAAATATGAATATAAAACTTCTGGTATAAAGACTGTGCTTCTGTGACCAAGAATTGATCATGAAAATTATTGAGCACGAGCCTCTGTGACTTTACCGTCCCTTCGAGTAAACACTCTGCACAGATCTGTAATTGATCCGCGTGATTACATTTTTCCTTTCAAAAGTAGCCACTGCCAAAATCTGAGTGATAGCTCGATATGTTGAAAAGCAGACCATGTCTCGCTTAGCATGTATCACTTGATTACTCATATGCCAAAGCCACACGTTCCAATGGAACAAATGGCCCACCATAACCTTGGCAATTGTTTAACAAACTCATCTGCCTACGTTCCACATCGTTACATAATTCGTTGCCGCATAGACTCAAACTGAGGAGGTCTTTGCCGCGTAGCAATGCAAACTTGATAATTCTTCAAGTGGTAAAGATTTAATGCCGGCTACTAAGAATCCGTTCCCAAAACCGTTGAGTACATCGACACCCCCCCCCACACACACTATATGTGTGACCCCTTTCCCGTCTGATTTTCATTCGACATCCATCGGACATTAACTTTCCTCTTGATAGCCCGCATAATAAACATTGAGCTTAAACGTCGCCAATCGATATAGCACCCAGGTCTAAAAAATCGTTAATACGTCATCATGCTTCCATAACCGCTTCGGTTATTGACGTTGTAGCAGACAATCCCAGTTGGGTTGCTCCCGCCGTTGTTTCCATTTCTCCAGATTATGTTGAACTTCCGCGTAAATAAGTAATCATAAAGTCCACGAAATGTTCTCCGAATCCACTGTGTCACGGATTTTCTTCGTCCAATAGTAGCTGAATCCCAAGGATAGCCATGTATCATAGGATTTGTCTTAAACACTACAATATTCATACACGGCATCCTTTCTGATACTGTCGGTGCTGTTGAACCCTCCTCCACACGATCCCAATATATCTTGTCCGAACGTTATAAAAAAAGAAGTACACAAATCCATCCAAACCTTCAACCAAACGGTCGTCAAGTTGTCTCCAGGTCATGTGTAACAGGCTAGCTGTTACAGGCTTACACGAACGAAGAAATACTAAGAGACTCGTCGTCTCTGGTCGCCGGTGCTGCTACGACAGCATCCAAACGGGAGCGTGAGGGTGTTGCTGAGGCAACTTCCCGCACATTGACACCTGCCAAATGGCGGGTAGCGAAGAAGCCATCTTCGATGTTCGGAGACAGTTCCGACTCTGAAGAGGAGGACGAGGAAGTCACAGTCCTCCACAAAAAAGACGTCTGGCGAGTGTAAACTTGCTGGAAATGCATCGCCTAATATCGGTGCGGGAGCGGGATCGATCGCTGTCAATTGTGACAGCCACGACTCTTACAAACGATGGGAGCGGAACCAGATCGCTAGATCCCCTGGTCCGAGTCGCTCGCCGGGTAGTGGTAATGTTGACCCGACGCGAGATGATAGGGCAGGCGGCGCTCAACCTGCCAAGAAACTTCGAACAGAAGTGGCCTACGCCTCTTCTGGGTCGTCTTATCGTACAGAACAGCGTGTTCCGTACGAAGTTTGGTTTTGGACCCCAGCGTGGGCTGCGATGCCCGACAGTGGCGTCACTACAAACGTAACTACCAACATACGTTGTTCGACATCAACGCCCTGGATGACTGTGAAGACATCCGGGAGCGTCGGTTCGATCGAAGTACAGACGATAGACGTCTGTACTTTATCGACCTATTCTTCCAGGTTCGATATTACACGAACCGGAAAGGGTCGCGGAATAACAGGGTGACAAAGACGCCCTGGCTCGAAGTTGGAATGTCTTTGTTGATAATTACAACAAAGGTCCTGATGAATACGTGAAACGATTTCGCGTAATGCGCGAGCGCTTTCTAAGGCACTCACGTACAGGTAAAATGGAGTACATCCATTACACCTACACCAACGATGGAAAAAACTGTGGTGTCCCTCCTCTTATCAGCTTCCCTTGTTGTCCAAGGGGTGCTCCTCGTCTGACCGAGGAGGATTTGTGGGGATACAGTGGTTTCTCTGTACCCTCCGACATGAAGGGCCTTATTGAAGCCCTTAACGCATCAACACCTATGGTTGATGCTTCCTCGAGTTACGAGTTTGAGGAGAAGTATCCTTCTCAAACTCCTTCAGGAGGTCAGGGGCGTCTGCCCTCAGGGCCTTGATCAGCTCCCAAGAGTCAAACCCTTGGGATATCCCAACCAGCGTACCAAGTACTCGATACGCTGCGTCTTCTTACAAGGAACCGATCTCTTCGCAATCAAGCGCTCGAGGATGTGACGCTTATTCCCCTGGTTATCAATCAGGGGCGGTGGGGGTTGATAGTTCCCTCGCCGTCGTTGTTGCGGAGCATGGTTCACAGCTCCGCAGTCTCGAGAAGGTCTTTCCTGCCTGAGCAGCGATATGTCTCACTCTGTAAAGACATATCGTTCCCGTCGCGATGAAATTCGCGATATTCTGGGCACTCATGTTGCCCTTCAGAAAAAGAATGATCTGCTGATGGTCGAGCTTGATCGCCAAAAGGCGGAGCTCGAGCGGAACCAGGTGGAGACGAACATTCTCCGCGCTGCTCACGATCGGTTGGAAAACGACTACAAGGCTCTTTTGGAAGACTTGAAGAAGCACGACATTCGCCGTGGGGATGGGCCTCGTCGTAAGACGGAGACGAAAGGTACGGTTTGAGTCTCCCAACATAGAACGTTGGGTAAAGCGCATTGCCGCGGGAATGTCCAACGCATAGGCATTCCCCCTCACCTCTTGGTCTTTAAAAGACCCGACCGTGGTCGAGTGGTTTACTGCTCACTTTGGGACCGGCAGGTCCCGGGTTCGATCCCGAGGCCTACCAAGTTGGTTGGATTCTAAAGTATAATGTGACGTATTCAACCTCTTGGACTTTAAATGGTCCAATAAACTTAGGAAGCAACTTCCGTGCAGGGAAGTCGCAAATTGCGTGTGTAAGCAAATTAGTCGTTGATAACAAAACTAATTCGCCTTTTCAAAAGGAGTTTGTATTCTTCCTTCCGTTTCTGTCTGCAGTTTGCTTCGGCTTGTCTAAGACAGAAGCAAGTGCATCCTTCACGTAGCGTATTACAGCTCGCCGCTGTAATACGAAATCATCTACTGTTTTATTAGCAGTAGGGAGACTGTCTTCGTTGTCTGCAGCAATGGTTGCAAACACATATTCTTCGTATGCAGCTTTAAAATTATTTGAAGCTGCCTGTGTTTCTACTCTGGCTACAGTAGAAGACTCCTTGATTTTCTCGCAAGTTGGGGTTGTAACTTGCGCATCGACTCGCTCAAAATTTGAGCGGGTCCCTCCCCAACTTAGATTTGGCATACCGCCAAGTATACCTGGGGTATGTGGATGCCGCAAAGCATTCACGTAAAACGGTGTATGCTGTGCCGAAGCATGCACCGAGCTATTTATTTATTATTTAGAGTTATTTATTGCAAAATCAGTGAGTGGCAAGAAGTCACTCCACTGATCGAAGGCATGCGCATAGGAACGCAGCATGTCTCCGAGAGCGCGGTTAACGCGTTCTGTTTGCCCATCCGTTTCCGGATGGTCCGCAGTTGACTTTTTTAACTGCGTTCCCAATAAAAAGAACTTTTCTTGCCAGAAACGTCCTGTAGATATTGGATATCGATTCGAGACAATGTTTTCCGGCATTCGGGCAAACGAAATACCGTGTTAACGAATATCCGCGCCGTTTGCGCGGCGGTGACATTCGCTGACACTGCAGCAAGTTGCTGAACCGGTCCACAAAAACCACTATTCTAGTCTTCCGACTATGATCGGGCGGAAGACCGAATATAAAGTCCATGGAAGTGGACTTCCAACACTCTGTCGGAACCGGCAGAGATTGGTGGGGAGCCTGCGCAGAGTGCGTAGACTTTACGCGCTGGCAAATCTCGAAAGCGCGTACGTACTTGCGTACCCATTTGTACTGGTTACGCCAGTAGAAATCACGTGCAAGAGAAGCGTATGTATTCTATCGACCTTGATGCCCCGAAATCGGTGCATCTGATGTTCAAATAGTATCTGATGTTTGAGATCATCGTCGTTAGGAATGACGATGCGACTAGCTCTTGTTGGTCTATGCTGTAAAGCAGCAGGCCATCGTGTAATCGTTATCGATGCACGAGAACGCGGAGGAACTCTGGCAGTTCATTGCGCTTCGGATCCGATTGATTACTTATGTATCAATTAACAGACGTGTCTTTTCGTCTGTTTTGTACGCTCGGCGTACCTGTCGCACAAGGAACGACGACAACGCAGTGCAACGTATTGCGTTTGCGCTGATGTCTTCAGTTACGGAGGGTTTCGTCTCGTAATCAGGCCGAAGTGATAGCGCATCCGCTATCATGTTAAACTTTCCGGGTTTGTACTCAACCGTAAAGTTATATTCAGCAAAGAATGACAGCCATCGTGCCATTCTCTGAGAAAAGTGTGGTGCGCTCACGGCCGTGCGTAACGGCGCATGGTCCGTGTAAACCACAAATGGGTCTATCTCCTAGGAGATAGATTCAAAACTTTGCCAGTGATCATTTCAAATCCAGCTAATTTCAACCAAGTCGACTTTGGTCGGATCGGCTTCATCGGCTGCTCAGTAGAAATATGAAGTCTCACTGTCACTTGGCATGTCTACATCCATGGGTTTACTTCATGGCAAGGATTTCCTTGTCATGCACTGGGTAGTTGCCCTCGGCTGGGCGCAACTGACGCGATTGATAATAGATTACGCGATCACGGTCATTGTGATCACGCTGCATCAAAGCACAGCCGATTGCAAAATCGCTCGCGTCGCAAACGACGTGAAACGGTCGCTCGTTGTCGACTATAGCCAGGACAGGCGATACAGTAAAACTTCGCTTGACTGCATCAAAAGCGTCTTGGCACTGAGTGTCCTAATGCCATTTGACATCTTTCTTTAGTAGCTGAGAAAGAGGTCGAATGAAACCAGCATAATTGTACGAATACTTGTGCATATATGTTGCCAATCCAAGGTACCTACGAAGTTCCTTGACATTATTTGGCGTAGGCCATTCCACGATCACTCTGATCTTCTCCGGATCAGGGCGCACCCCGTTCTTGCCCACAAAACATCCAAGAACGGGTATCTCAGGAGCACCGAAGGTGCACTTCTTCAAGTTGACATAGGGCTTATGTTTACGCATAAGCTGTAACACCCGTCGTAGATGTTTTTTATGAACATCTACATCACTTTTTGTTGTGTTCAGCCTTGCTGTAGTTAAATACATCGTCAAAGTAGCTCGGTGCAAATTCACGCACCGGGCGTAATAGATGCGTAACGCATCTGTTGAATGTCGCTGGGGCGTTTCGAAGCCCCTGTGGCATCACAAGCCATTCCCAAAGCATACCGTTTGGGGTGCTTACCGCCGTGAGAGAAATATATTTCTCACGCATTAGAATTTGATAAAATCCATCTCTCGAGTCGAGAGCACTGAAGACGGTTCTCCCGCTCATGCCACCGATGATGACATCCTTTTGCGGTATCGGCTTTTGTGCCGGTACTGTAGCTTGTTGAAAGCATGTACGATTCTCCACCACCAGTGGATTCCTTCATACAAAAGGTGGGACTGGAGTGCGGTGAAGTAGATTCCCGCACATGTCCCGCCTTGTGACGAGTATCGAAGAACTCGTCGATCGCTTTGACCTGGTCACGCGGTAATGGTCATTGGCGCGTGACACAATACTTCGTGCCTGGCACAAGGTCAATTTCATTTGCCCTTGTCCTTAGGGAGCTCACAAGGTACTTCTTCTGGAAATACGTCGGCGTATTCCCAAAGTACTTCATAGTACAGGGGTTTGCTTTAAGCGACTCCCAACTCTGCGCTTCAAAGCGCTGGACTTTCGTTTGTTCATTGGGAACGGGCTCGTTCCTAATGTTGTCCACTTGCAGTGTGGATACTCGTGAACGAATATCCATAAAATCATCTGTGGCAACGATGACGCAGATCTGTTCGATCTGATCATCGTGCTAATTTCTTCCAGCTTAGGGCTGGAAGAGCCATCACTTTCGAACCTTCTTTCGGAGCCATATCGAGGGCCAGAGACTGAGTAGCTAATCCTGTCTCTGTCTGCGTCAAAACGTTGATCGTCTCGACTGACTCGTCCACGCGATCCGATGCACTCATCTGATCGATTGCCTGTTTGCAACAAGGTGATTGTTATCACTCGTGTGCAAGGCTTTTCCATTATGGTGGCCGCTGCCAACCATGGAATCTTCTTCCTCACGACTGGTCTCAGCCATGAGCTCTTCATCTTCAACACGGGTATCGTCTTCCCTCGTGTTGGTATCTTCGTTCTCACGGTGGGTGCTTCCCACCGTGGGAAATTCTTCGTCAGTCGTGGACACTTGAACACGGAGGTGTTGGCACCCGTGTTTCTCACGTTACCAACACGCAACGACTCTTTGAATGCGTAGGTTAGTCCCACTGGACTCTTATCAGTGGATATACCTTCCGCTGATAGCGTCAGATCAGACCCGGTGGTGCCATCGCTATCCGCCAGACTGTCTGACGATGCGGTTGTATCGTTTCATACAGCCGGATTACTCACAGGGTGATCAGTTCCTGTGGATCCGCCCCAGTCGATCGACAGCTTAACCCAGTCGATCGTTGGTTTATGCTTGGGCATCCAAGGGATGCCCAAGTAACATCAGACTTGTCGTCTAAAATCAAGACGATGTATTCATCCTCGAACGACTGTTCATCCAGCAACGAAGCGTGTTTGAATCACCGCTTTGTATAGTCACGGTTTGAACATCGCTAACGGGACTGACAACATACTTCGTGGGTATCCATCTCCACGAATCCAACGATGTTAGACATTCAGTTCTAACGAGGTTATTTGACGCTCTTGAGTCAAACAAAGCGCGCATGGGACATCGTTTCCATGCGGCTTAACCTCCAGGGTGATGAGAGGTTTCTTTCACCCTGTACTTTTGACAGGACATAGTCCCGTCTAAAGCTATTATCCTCACATGCCCGATTCGGCATGTGAGATAACCCTTTAAGTAGGACACCCCGCCCCTACCGGTTGCTCATATTTTCATCAACAGAGGGATGCCCCTGTTGATGTCGCCGACCAGCGGACAGTCCAGTCCGCTGACTGCGTGGCGCCGGCCCGTGCGCCATACACTCGTGGGCATAATGGCTCATCTTCGCGCATCGACAGTGAAGAAATTTCTTGTTCTTCAGTTGTCTCGGGGTCGAGGCAAATGCAACCGATAGGTCCATCGGTTCTGGACCTACTCCGCCCGTGCTCTGGTGCGGGTTTTGGCGTCGTGGGACAAAGTGTAAACTTCGTCTGTTTGGACATTGGTTAGCATGCTGATGTTGCATGTTAAAGTCGAAAGGCTATTGAGCCTTTCGACCGAATCCAGCATGCGATGATGCAGATCACATGCTAAATTTCTTCCCGGATGCTTTGGTCGATAGCATCCCTCAGAATCGTTGGTGGGCTACGATAAAGACTCTGCTTGATGGGGCTCATTCAGTCCCTTCATGAAGCCGGTGACCTGCATGGCAGGAGTACCGGCTCATACTCAATATTTGACGATTGGATCTTCTGTGCGTAAGCTTGTAAATTAAACTGGAGTTCCATAAAATCTTGCCGGAAACTATGTTCCATTTTCAGAGCTTCAAAGCTGAGTTTAAGCTCAGCTTTTAATTCTTGATAAGTCAAGACGCAATGTCATCAGTGGACTCATCGCCCATGCCCTGGAGCGACCGCCCAGGCATGTTGTCGCAAGATAAGCTTGTTGACGTGGGTCAACAATCTTCTGCTCAGGATAGCATCTTCCATCCCTGCGAACCATCTTCGTAGGGGTTCACCCCCTTTACCAGTAAAGGGCGGAATCCGCGCCTTTACAACCTCAGCGCTTGCCGTAGGCGTTGAGGGTGTCGACCGCGATAGTAATGACGCGGAACGCACATGTGGATCAAGGTAACCGTGTCCAAAGCCTCCTCCGAGGAATTGCCTTGGAGGATGGTGATGACGTCGGTCCCTATGGTCCGCATCATCTCAACAACGGTGTCCACGGTACGTTGTTGAAAGTGAGGGAAGGCCTCCATCACTAGGTCTTGCGCAACTTGACGCTCGCTGGCCGTCGCCATGTCGATTGAGTGGCTCTTAAACCCTCGTTTCGCTGGTTAACTAGCGGAACGAAACAGTGGTCGTTAAGACGGACCACATAGTGCTACCAGGTGTAACAGGATAGCTGTTACAGGTTTGCACTGTATTAATTGCAAATGACGAAGCGTGCAATTGGTTGGGAACAAATGTAAGTTGTTCCTCAATAGTTTAAGTAGAATTAAACTTTAGTATGGACTATTAATTTAGTTTGTATTCCCTTAATATATATTTAATATATATAACTAAGACGCGTGGCTGCAAGACGGTATATTTAAGAGTGAATATATTATGAGTGGTTCAGAGCTTATTACTATAATTAATCCTAAACTAATCATACAAACATGTAGTTTCTAAAACTGATTTAATAGTACTCTTACTATTAGATCCTTCTTGGATTCGGTATTTGCACCCGAAACGAATTTCCTTGTGGATTATGATAACTTATAATCCAATATTCATATTTCAGATCGCAAGACTGAAAATGAACTGTGATATTTCAACTTTAATATCACTTATGTAATGGTACCCACATTACATCATATCTTTGTACTCCTTTGGGGTTAATACTAGCTCCAAAGCGACAGCTTCACCAATTTAATCACCAATAGGTACCCATGGCGAACATAACCCTAGAGCTAAAGGCCACCGAGCTGTTTCGGCTTAGTATGCCTATTACCATCCCTTGACATGTATATCTCACTGAGAAGTAGTGTCCGCCACCCGTTGAACACGTAGCTGTCTAATAGTCACATCCGGTATCCGTGGAAACTTCTGTCTTGCCAATGGTGGTGCCTATGCCAGCGAAAAGTACCCCTGAAAGTCTGAATTGCGTCAGGCATTCCATCGTACCACATGCTAATTGTATGCACCGTGATCATATCCACTTGTTTCACACCTTTCGCTGGTTTTGACTCCTGAAACAGGTGACGTGCTATTAAACCGGGTAAGTAAGTAGTTACGTATCACTTCAGCTTCAACCGCAGCCGAATGCCCTAATGCCTGTTCCATCAACATGTACGTCAGTTCCGTGAGATTCTGTCGGATCGTAGACGGGACTCGAGTAGAGTGTGGTCTTGGCGAAACAAAATTCGCTTCTGTTTCGCATACCACTATGTTCCTATGCTATACCGATCCCCCATCTGGAGTGACCAGCAAGTCGCTTCTTCACCATAAGGGTATGAATCGCAACTGGGATCGATAGCAAACCTAAACCCCCTTCTTTCCTTGGATACAATAACAAAGGCGAAATCTTGAGCCTTAGATAGATTCTTCTAAACGATTTCCCCAGAAAAAACGCTTCTGTATATCAGTTAGCTGCTGCAGGATCCGTGGAGAAGGTGGGAAAACCTTTACGGTGAAAAGGTTAGCTGGAATCACGACAGCATTAAAAACGTGTTCACGTTCTACCACGGAAATACCACGATGTGCTGCCGTTCGCAATCGCCTGCTAATCGCTCGGATCCGCACCGCCCAGTTCTTGGGTGCTAACTGTCGTACCCCTACTTGGTGACCTAAATAACTGGTTGTGTCGGTATTCTCCAATACCGGTATTCCATACCAGGATTTGCATACTACCGCTTTTGTCACAAAACTATACTGACATTTTGCCGGTTGTACCACTAAACCGGATAACGTCCCGAATACCTTGACCTGTTCTATCACTAATCCCACTTGTTCCGACTGCGCAAAAAACAAAGTACAAACACGGAGAATTTATGCTCTGGAGTGGTACAGTCATTCAAGACTGATAAACCCCTAATGCCCTTATTCTGAAGAAGTGCTAACCCTAACGGTTCTACTGCAAGGATGAAAAGCTGTGGTGCCAGGGGACACCCTTGGCGAATACCCGAAACCACATTAAGTGTTTTAATGTTAACCAAGAAACGTGCTGTTGTTTGCGAGTGACTCCGGTTAATCAAACTGGTGAATGTACTTGCAGAACCGAATTTCCCCAGGACTGCTAAAAGATACGCCCGATCAACAGTATCGTAGGCTTAAGCAAAGTCCAGCATGAGTATTCCGCCACACCGTGCCAAAGACTGGTGATATATTTCAATGTTCCTGAAGTAATGCTAACATCATCATAAAGAATTGTCCATTTTCTACATAAAAATCCTTGTTGCGTCTCTCCGATCAGACGGCCCAAAAACTTTTGTAATCTCAGAGCTATCACTTTTGTAAAAACTTTATAACCGGCTTGTAGAAGGGATATAGGCCGATAGTCCATGGCATTAGCAGAATCCCCTTTCTTTTGTAAGGGAATAATAATTGCTTCTGCGAAAGATAAGGGGATATCGCCGCCTCTCATGATACCATTTAACATTAGAGTCAGTCCAGGTTCAAAATCTTGAAATAGGTCATTGTTTTATCCATCCGATCCTCCAGCTTTTCTCCGTTCAATTGTCTTAATCGCAAAATGTGATGTCTCTTCTGATATATCCATCATTAATGCTAAATTCTCCGTCTGTGTAACACGTCTAATAAACGGGATCCTCATAAAGAAATCCAGAGCTTCCTCTAATCTTGCCTCAGGAATAGTAGAATGACTCTTCCGTAATACAGAATTCGAAACATGTGAAATTTTCTGGGATATTTAACCTCCGTCCCGTTTTCCCCCGAAGCAATATCAATCCTGGTAGCCATTCTTGGCTTTCCCAGATGGCGGTCCGGCGAAACAACCACCGCACATCCTGGGCCGATCTATGTATTTTCCAACCTCATCGAAACGCAGTAAAGTCTCTCAGTCCCCCCGCTCCAATATGGAGCAAATGGTCGCGATCTTCCGTTAAAACATATAAGACCTGACGTAACTGACTGGGTTTTCGTGTCTGTCTCTTGGCTACTCGGCTGTAATTGTTCGAACAGCCCGAATCCACTCCATTTTATACTGTTCCCATGAATTAGGAACATTGTCTGTCGTACTAAGCTTTTTGCTCACTTCCTGTCGGATTGCTTCAAGAATTTTCGTATGGTCAGACCCTCGAATCGGGTAAGAGATATTATGCTTGTTCCGCTTAGGTCGTCGTACTTGTAATGGGTTCCGATGTACAAGTGTCACTGCTTCGTGTTCAGACAGTACGGGCGGTTGGTCTACTTCCAAACGAACCACCCATCTATGAAAATCTTTAAGAGCTTAGAGCTTAAAAGCGATCAAACCTACTAGCTGTATCCCCTCTCCAAAAAGTGAAATGAGAACTCCGGGATGGTTCTGAGCTATCCCATACCGATTTCTGTATAGTGACTACATCTTGAAACTTCCAATCTTCCATTAGGTTCGTCAATTCAATACATTCCAACTTTTCTCCTCTGTCCCCTCCGCGTCGGTCTAATAGAGGTTATTCTACACAATAAAAACGCCCCCTAGGATTCCAAAGTCAGTAGCACCCACGCCACCTGTTCTGGAGGGCAATATACTCCAATATGCCATTCGTATTCCAGATTTGGTTTTCGGCCACATGGCAACCCAAGCACATGTAACCTCTCTTGCTTGGTCATCCGACGTAAGATGGTTTTCTTGGATTAACACACAGAGTGGTCGTTTTTTTATGGGATAGCCATCCAAGCTTGGAGTCGGTTTTGTCGCGAAGCTGGTGGAAAACCTCTAAAATTTTGGGAAATAAACCGTAACAAACCAGTTTCGGTTTGCTTACAGTATTCGTGACGTAGGTGCCTATCTGATTTCCATTTATTGAGGTGAACCTCCCACTGCATGCGTATTATCATGTATTAAGAGAACAGGGAGTATACTTAAAACCCCAGGCAAAGGACACCCTACCGCGGTGCCCTTAGTAAAGTAAGATGGGTTGATATGGCGTATCCCCCATCGGGTTCTGTATATGTCTCTCCTCTGCAGTATGTTGCCTGGTTTGAATCAATTCCACTGCCTCGTGCATAAATCGAGCTAAGTGGTCCCAAGCGGTCCGTTTTAGCAATAATATCTTTAAGGAGGTTTTTGTATTGTGAGATCATTTGAGTAACTTTCACGTGACGTCGAAGTTCCGTGAGCACAAAATCATCCGGGTCAGCATTTTTCCCAAAAATTACAGCGAGATGAGGCCCATATAATACTGCACTCATGACCGCAATATCAAACCGTTGTCTCCGTTTAGGATCACATACATGTAAGAGGGTTTTATTCTCATATTTCTGCCGGCGCAGCACAAGCCAACCTTGTGTGCTATTCCGCACCGCCTGTTTATGGGTTGTGTCTTCGGCGGCCAGTTCCTTTGTTCCCAATAAAATATTCTTTTTTGAGGGAGTGGAACTTTCCATTTTTACCCTCAATAAATAAAGATCTCCAACACTCACTACACCAATCCGTCGTTAAGTCTTGAAACCGATCTTCCCCCAGTTGATCTAATAACATATCTGAAATTAATTAAAAAGGAACAGAAGGTTGATCCGTCTTGACAGATCGCTCTCTTCCATATTGCTGGGGTAGAAGTTGTCATTGGAAATTCTACCGAAGTGTGTTCAGCTCAAACAGCACTTAACGAGTTCCACTTCTGCTCCCTATCAATAACTTTATCTATGCCATCCTGTGCCGTGGAAGATTCCACGTCAACCATACCAGTTCATCATAAACAATTCTCTCGTCACCGCTTGTGGCGTGTTCTCTACAGTATTCTGACACTTCAGTGATATCAGCCTTTCGTGTACTACCACTATTGTTAATGGGGCTCGCCCTGATTCATTTTCTATCTGCTTTCGACCTCTTGTTCGACTCGCTGGCCCTTTCTCCACCTGACACTCCAAGAAATTAGGAAGTACGTGAAACGATGGCAAGAAGTCAGATTTATCACTTAAGCATTGTGCTGCTGTAGAGAACCAATTGCACAACAATTGCAATTTCGTGTTTGTAAACGAAGGTCATTCCACGCCGGGAATATAATCCATATGGTATTGTTGACTGACACTGGGCGTCCATTATATTTGCGCCTACCACTTGTAGTTGTTCTTGAGGAAGTAGTTGTGCCACCGTTGATGTGAGAAAATCTTGTAAGAGCCGAGCACTGTCCCCCTCCAAGGACTCTTCCCAGTCAATGTGTCATTGCCATATTTGTTCGATTTCTCTGCTATTATATTCCTGTGCATCTGATCCGCTCTCTTGATCCACAATAATTTCCTCTCAGAGGGAACCCCTTTGGTTGTAATATAATCTGCTTGGTGCGATATAGAATCATTGCGATATAGAATCATTGTGAATAGGTGACTCCGCCTGTCTCTTTTTTGACATTTCGTCAAATTGTTCCCCATTGAATCAACCAGAGCTTTATATATTTCAGCCATCGTTGGACGAAATCTCTGCCGTTTGGTAGATGTATGGTCCATACCTCCTTCTTCTGACTTAACGTGCCTTCCCCTTCATCTGCCTGCATACTTTCATCTGTATCGCGCGCGACTGATCCTTCGATGGTAGCGCTCTCCACCCATGCACATAGCCCTGATAATGGGCATTCTCAAAATGAAGTATCATGGGAAACTTTTCTCCGTCCCCCTTCGTTTTGTCTTTGAGCTCTCTTACCAATCGAATGCACATCTTGGAGACATGGGATACTCACCACAAGTGGCGTGCTTGCGACCTTGGTGAGCTCGTGTCTCAGGCGCATAATGGATCGCACCCATTGTTGACGTTCCCGGCTCCGGGCTGATAACAAAGATATCACGTTGCAATAGAGTTCCGAAACTTCCCAGGGTATCATTACTACCCCATACCTTTGCATTGACCGTCCCGTCCGTTCTACCTCCGACGGACTATTACCGAATTCCACCAAATAATCCTTAAATACAACCTCTGATTGTTTAGCGGAGATTTTATCATAACCGCGACCTAATGCTCTCAATGTTTGTTTTCGCACACCTGGTGGAATTATCATTGAGAAATCCAATAGTGCTCGTGCTGTGCAACCTTGCTTCAATAATTTAGCTGTTTCGACTAAAAAAGCCTCATTTTCCGCTAAAGATGCTTTTAAATAACTCTGGACTATACTGTACACCTGAAAGTTTCCATTAGCAGGTATTATTATCCGTTGTAGGCCCATCTCCATTATTGCATCTTCCACTGACCAAGAGGCTTCAGTATCGATAGGTTGATTGCCCCACTGAAAAGCATCCAGGGTTCCCTGTGTATCTGTTACCCAAGATGATAATGCCAATAAAGCTTGTTTAACTTTTGCTTCGGTAACCAGAAGCTCAATATTGTCTTTGTCTCTTAATCGGTGCTGCCCTTGTTTTTGGTTGGTATCACTAACCGCTTTTGTATCCTTTTTATCTGACTAGCTCCTGTCACAGCTGTCTGTCTCTGAGACTGGAGGCGTTTGCTCTCAGCCACCCGTTGACTATCCTCTACCTTTTTATTTTCCTGATTTTTTAACATTCACTCCAATAGAGGTTTGTTCCCCCTTGTAAAAATCCATCATTCGTGTCACTTTCTTCTTCTTCCTGGCCACTAGAACCCAGCCCGTCGGATTCTGTTGGATTACTTTCTTAACTCTTATTGCATTGATTCTGGCACATCGGAAGGCTGACTCTCTCCTTCTGGCGACTTTCCACTACCGCTGTATTCGTGAAAGTACTCTCTACTTGTGCTTTCGTCACAACTGGCTGCGTCTCCTTTTTTTCTTCTGTTTCTCATTCTAAGCCACCCTGTTATTGGTGGCTTCGGTACGTAATTCTTCCAGATTGGTAAAAGTACGAGTTGGTACTTCCAGCTCATCAGCGTCTTCTACTGACACTTAAATACAATTTTTATTTAGTACATCCTTTTACGAGACCCGTACCTGGTGACCAGCCTCACCACAACCCAAGCAATGTCAGCGACCATGTGTATCTGGATGTTCTACCGTTAACATCTATCCACACCTCCAAATCCTCCAGATATTCATGAAAGCATTTGGTTACTCACAAGCTTCAATAGTTAATGCCCAGTCAAGTGATGTATGAGACATTGGGCCATCCCTGATCCAATTTTCTTAAATGAAACTCAACCGTAAGCTTAGATTGCAAAAAGGCATGTAACCTTAAAATATCAATATTACAGGTTACGTTTTTGAGAACCATCTATTCAGACGCCGACCAAAACATAGAACCATGTGCCCCATGCTGACGCTCCCAAATTGTCGATGGTGCTCCAGGTTCGGCAAGAATATCTTATGTAAGTGCTTGTGATAAGGAATCTCCACTTGTTCATTTTTTTTGCTGTGTCTCGGGTACAGAAATGGAAACTGAGACAACGTTTGGACTTTTTGTGACTTATAGTTTTCACCTGAGCAATAAGCTCCGATAGCTTTTTTGAATTGATCCCTCTTGCCGACGCTGCCATGGCATTTTCCTGGATACTTCTAGTGCTTTGGAAAGCTCGTTTGACTGGTGCCTCTCCAGACATATCCATAAGTAAACAGCCTTCCACTTGTATTCGTATCGTTGTCAAAACACAAAGACGATCTGTCGACGTCATTGACCCTCAATTCAGAAATTGAGGTAATTGGCGAGCAATGATCCTTTAAGAATTATAAATTCATCGTCAGTTCTCTCACGTAACTCTGAGCCCCTGGTCGCTGCCCATTCCTTCAAGTTGGCAGTCCGTAATTGCTTCATCGCTAAGTCTGGGAATACTTTTGGGTTAAACAGAAAAGTATTTGTCACACAAGCATCATCCGAGCCTATACCTGAATCGCCTTTTACTGTACGTAACAAACCGTGAAGTAGTTGAGGGCTCTTGGTCGCCTCCACTACTTTCGATGCTCCCATTATCTTCCCCAGGACTTGATGAAAGGGCTGTTTTCCTCTTCTTACCTGGAGGCATGCCGCGATGACTTGTTGCTTCCAAGCCGACCATGGTCTTTGCTGAATAACCACCATCCACCCAAAGAGATCGATAAGCCTCTTTTGCTCCTGTTTGGATAAGTCAGGTAAATGTTTCCCAGATCCTCTGTCTCCCTGAGATTACTTTACTGGCACCTTATACACCTGTCGAAACAGTCCTGCATTAAACCTAGGGATTATTCCAAAAGGTGACTCAAAACCAAAACTTCGTCAAAAGGTGCATCAAATGGTTAAATGGCTTTACAAAATTTACATGCTGTTTAAACATTTTAAACGGGAATTTATAGTAGAATACGACTAGGTTACGGTTTACTGCGCTATAATGACTAACAAGGGGGCGTGTTACTTGAAGGGATGGTATGTAAATCTCAGGAACGACCTAAAATAGGCAAGTACCTTTTTCCCCAGTATTTGCTTCACAAAGTACTTATGCCAACAGTTGATTACCGCGGGAAATTTTTAAGTTAAAGTTCATCAAATGAATCACTAGTATCCAAAAGTAAATTTATTGAAAATGACGACCCTAGACATCACACAAAATGTGATGGCCATTACACGGCTTTCCTAGATCGCGGTGCACCTTCATCATATCAAGTCTTTACCCATAGTTGCGGTACATGAGAGTATTTAAGATACTTGAACAATTCAAAATGTAACCC